>OZ020171.1:808359-1105153 GCA_963971145.1 Sussaba pulchella | reverse complement strand
CAGTTTTCCGGGATTCAAAATCGGAACGCTAGTCAGGCTCCGATTTGATATCGTGGGCAACAACTGGGTAGCCAGAAATTACACATGGCGTCGAGGGCAATCTAGCTTACCGTGTAAAATGCTGGCCAGAACCCAGGAAAACTCGTCGGGGGCTGGTAGATTCCCGGACGAAATTTCCACACGGGGTGTAATTTCTGGCTACCCAGTTGTTGCCCACGATATCAAATCGGGGCCTGACTAGCGTTCCGATTTTGAATCCCGGAAAACTGCGTCGAGGCTGGACATTGCTAGCGTAATCTATATTGATTAAGGAGGGTTGGGGTGGGGGGGGGGGATTTATTTTCTGATGCTATTGAATAAAGCAAAACCTCGGTGATATAGTTATATACTCGATAATTTATTTTCCACAAAATATATAAGAATATAAACATGTTCGTTATGGTGCCCATTAAAACGGTCATTTTGGATTTTTATGCTCTCACCCCCTAGAAACATTCAAGGTATATAAGAATAAATGTGGACGACATTTCAGCCCCCTCCTTCATCACAAACCTGTGCACCAAAGCCCTTGGAATTTCCGCAGTTAAATAGTATTGGATTTTTCGATAATTTCGTTTCAATTATGTCTTGAAGGTTTTTTTTAGTTAAAAAAAGATGAACTCTCACCCACACAACATGTGGGCATTTAGTTTCGGAAACCTGCAGATGAAATCTGCTCTCTTAAATTTTGAAGACCGTTAAGGGTTCAATTAAAAATTTAAAAAAAATTTTTATGTAAAAGACCGGAAGGAATTAAATTAAAATAAATTTTTTTTTGATAAAAAATGTGAGCCTTTCCGGTTTCAAAATATAAAATAGCGGAATTCGACTGCAGGTTTTCTAAACTCGATACCCACATGTTGTGTTGGTGAGAGGTCATATTTTGCCAAAAAAAAAAACCTTCAAAACATAATTGAAACGAAATCATCGAAAAAACCAATGCTACTCAAATGAAGAATTCCAAGGGCTTTGGTGCACGGGTTTGCGATGGAGTAAGGGGCTGAAATATGGTCCACATTTTTTTTATATATCTTGTATGATGACGGCTGACTTTTGATCGTTTTACCCTCCTTAAGGAGTCTACTTTTTTCTTTTTGGATTTTCAATGACTGTGAAAAATTTTACTCTTCTCAGATTTATAAAGACAGCGGAAAGTTTTACATTTTATTTTATAACAACTGCGACACACTTCATGCTTTTTGTTTTTTTAATGACTGCGTCAAACTTTATTTTTTTTTATTTTATAATGACTGCGACAAATTTTACCCTTCTCAGATTTATAAAGATAGCGGCAATTGTTACATTTCATTTTATAACAACAACGACAAACTTTATGCTTTTTGTTTTTTTAATGACTGCGTCAAACTTTATTCTTTTTGATTTTATAATGACTGCGACAAATTTTTCTCTTCTGAAATTTATGAAGAAAGCGGCAAGTTTTCCTTTTCGATTTTCTAACGACTGCGTCAAATTTGATTATTTTTGTTTTTATAAAGACTGCGCCAAACTTTATTCTTCTTGATTTTTTAATGACTGCGACAAATTTTACTCTTCTGAGATTTATGAAGACAGTGGCAAGTTGTACTTTTCGATTTTATAAGAACTGCGACAAATTTGATTCTTTATGAGTCCTGGTTGAGTAAATTTGTATCTCTGCATTTCGAATTACACATTACATTTATATACATGAATAATGTAATAATACAACTACAGAAACTAACATGCAAATTGAAAATAAAATATCTGAAAAGGCCCCAGATCGTAGCGACAAAACGTAATAAAAACAAAAAAATGAAAGATATGGTGGTCTGTCGCCAAAGCTCTGGACAACCAAAATAATAATTACTACAAGGAGGAATTGGAAAAATAATGACTTACATCGACGACGGTAGTACTGAAAACGTTTTCTTAATAATTCCTCGACATTTTTTTTCACTGCACGGTGTCGTTTCACTCGTTCCAGAATCCTTTCTCGTTGTTCCTCGTCACGCATATTTGTTGTTAAATTGTCTTAAAGTCGCGAAACACATTGGTAAAAGTGCGGTTAGGTTTATTCGTGAAACAGCGGTGCCTCAAGCCGATCATACCGGCAACGGTCGTTACCCGTCGACCAATCAGAAGCGCCGTGCGCACGCATTGAACCTCTACAGCTGCGACGCCGACTGATGTCTGCAAAAGGCGCTGGATGGCGTGGATGGTGGGTATCGATATATGCTAGCCAAAAACTGCTTTGCCCCGCTACGGTTGATCTGAAACAGCCCTATCCGACTCCGCCGAAAATCGTGTTAGGGACAGAAACTGTCGCTACTGCGGCGCTTGAAACATTTGGTGTCATAGCTAAAACCAGTCCCACTTCACCTTGCATGCCCCTCGAGCATCGGACACCGAACCTTCCTCACTCCGCGTGCCCCTCGGCCACAGCCAGCGGGGTGAGCGGGGGTTACGTATTAGACGCCATCTACCAGTCAAGATTTTTGAGGTGGGTTTTGGAAGGCTTGAAAGCTGAACGCGATTTCGGCGGAGTCGGATAGGGCTGATCTGAAATAAGATTGGCTGGGCGCCTAAATAGCCGTGCATCTGTACGTGCACTGTAGCTAGCTTCTGTACCGCTGCTTCACAGGAAAACTTTAATCAAGAAAACTAGCCAGGCGGTGGATTCAAACGAGGGAACCCGTACCAGATTTCCACACGGGAAGGAATAAAAGCTCCAAAGAGGGCCAGCTTACGAACAAGAAGTGAAGGAAACACGACTCGATGCTTAAGCGATTACTAAGGAAGTTACATTGGCTCGTCGTATAATGTCTTTCGAAACACTTTTAGACATCAAATAGGAATATTTGAAAGATCCTAGTGTAACGGTCGCGATCCCCCAATCGATCGCGAAACCGTGTATTATATCCATAAGATCATGCCATCGGAATTGGGCCAATCAGGACCCAGTTTCGATGGCGTGATTTCGGGTATTGCGTACCACGAGGTACCGAGAGCGCACGTAGACCGGAGAGTCGTCCGACGCCCGTCGCCGTATAATTACCTCGACGGCTCCGGTATGCCAACCATCCGGCAACCTTCGTTTTTCACGTGATCACGTGCCGAAATAATATTCCCGATTGGGGTCTAAACTAAATACAATAGAATATGAACTAATAAACTGAAATTAAACAACGGAATCAACTCACAAAGCCACAACGAACCGCTGGCGAGTTGATCCCAAGCCCGACAGACTGTGACGAATTAAATCAGAAAATTAAAATTGAAATAATTAAAATGTATTCCACCGGCGAGATGTAATAACGTGCTCAACGAAGTGTGAAACGAAATGGACAATAGACAATGAAGAATAATGTATAAAAGGACTGATACTCAATGTGACGACCGGCAAGATGAAACAAGGACACGAATTTCGAATGAAAATCAAAACAAGTATTGTATGAGTGTCGAGATATGTTGGTGTGATTAGGAAACAAGTTTGGATGGGATATATATTTGAAATGATTAATAACAGTGAATAGATTATAAGTAACGGAATTAATGTAATGAAATGAATGCGTGTGAATGATGAGATTAAATAAGGTCAGGATAATTGTATGTACGGATGAGGTGAAATTAAAATCGACGAACGATTTAATTAATGAATAAATGAGGAAACTAGAGGGAAATAAACATAATATGTTGTTTACAATGAAAAAAATGACTTTATCTGTGACTTTATTCAATAAAATGTTACGTCCTCGCTCCTAGCCAACGCCCAAGAGCGTCCAAGGGACTGATGACTCATATGCGCTTAGAGAGAACAAGAGGCAATCGTTTAATAATATTCCTATCGCGCGCGTACGAATGTGTGTAGTTGTCACACGCGCCGACGGACAGCTCGCTCCCAATAAATAACGCATAATATTGCCTTCTCCGCGACCGATTCTCCGAATAAGGCATCAGGTTTCAACGCGCCGCGGAGATACAAAGCCGCGACTCCGGAAGTAGCAATCATATTTGACACTTTCGGCAATAAATTAAGAGAATTCGCGTAGGCGAAGATCTGCTACCGAACGGATGCGTAGCCCAAAAACGTGCAGAAAATCACGTAGGCCAATCGATACAGAATGAGAGAGAACGATAAGCCCTTTTATTGGATTAAGGGAAACAGAGACACATTCCCACAGTATAAAAGCCCGGATTTTTAGCAAATTAATCAGTTATTCCACCGAACTCATCAGCACCGTTACTCCGGGAGAACGGGAGCCCAGCTTTGCATCCACCGATTATTATTTCGGATTGGACTTAGAATCGTTTCGCGTTCACCAAACTTCGGCTCTTTGTGTCCACCGTTTATTTTACGGATTGGACTTGAAATCGTTTACGCGAACAGTCTTGATACATCTTTGCATCCACCGATTATTATTTCGGATTGGACTTAGAATCGTTTCGCGTTCACCAAACTTCGGCTCTTTGTGTCCACCGTTTATTTTACGGATTGGACTTAGAATCGTTTACGCGAACAGTCTTGATACATCTTTGCATCCACCGATTATTATTTCGGATTGGACTTAGAATCGTTTCGCGTTCACCAAACTTCGGCTCTTTGTGTCCACCGTTTATTTTACGGATTGGACTTAGAATCGTTTACGCGAACAGTCTTGATATATCTTTGCATCCACCGATTATTATTTCGGATTGGACTTAGAATCGTTTCGCGTTCACCAAACTTCGGCTCTTTGTGTCCACCGTTTATTTTACGGATTGGACTTGAAATCGTTTACGCGAACAGTCTTGATACATCTTTGCATCCACCGATTATTATTTCGGATTGGACTTAGAATCGTTTCGCGTTCACCAAACTTCGGCTCTTTGTGTCCACCGTTTATTTTACGGATTGGACTTAGAATCGTTTACGCGAACAGTCTTGATATATCTTTGCATCCACCGATTATTATTTCGGATTGGACTTAGAATCGTTTTGCGTTCACCAAACTTCGGCTCTTTGTGTCCACCGTTTATTTTACGGATTGGACTTAGAATCGTTTACGCGAACAGTCTTGATATATTTTTGTGTCCACCGTCTGTTTTACGGTTTGGACTTTAGAATCGTTAAAGGCAACAATTAAATAACGAATAACTCGAAACGATTAAAGTGAATTAAATGAAATTGCAACGAAACATAAATAAATACAAAAGGGGCCAAAAGAGTCCAGATACTTGAATTAAATTAATACTATCAAACAATTACAAAGGGACCAAAGAGTCCAGTTAATTGAATCGAATAATTATTTGAAGGGACCAAAGAGTCCAGATAATCGGATTATTTGAATATTACCAAACAATTGCAAAGGGACCAAAGAGTCCAGTTAATTGAATTAAATAAACATTTGAAGGGACCAAAGAGTCCAGTTGATTGAATTAAATAAATATCCAAAGGGCCAAGAGTCCCTCTCAGGCTGCACTGAAAGACTTCATAAGTCAACGGTGTCAGTTATTTATTGCAAAAGACCAAAGAGTCTCTTTATCGCGAAAATACCGAAAGAACCTTCTGATCTTCGGTACCTTAAGACCCGAGTGTCTTCTTTCGCGCAAGTGGCGAAGCGCCCGATTTATATATTGAAATAATAAGCGTGGACATTCGACAAGTGAAATTGTACCGCGACTTTTAAGTAAATTGTATTACATTTTGAGTATCGACACTGTGAAATCAATTGTGCGAACATTTTATAAAAGAAGTTGTACTGTGACTTTTGAATCGAACATTAAAAATCGTTGTGTGACGTATAACCGCTCGTGCCTCACTCAACCACCTGACCCTCAACATCTGGTCGTTCGATCGAGTCTCAACGGGATCCATCAAACCGCAGTCTACAAGTGGAGATCGGTTTTGATTAAATACTGTTCTTCCACCAACATCAGGTAAAGTCATTAGTTCGTACATGATAAGGCGAGGTCTCCGTCCCCGCAGTAAAAGGCTAACGCCTTGACGCAAAAGAGAGACGACCCCTTTGTGTACTTCGTTCACCGGATACTTATAATATTCGGGACTGGACGTAACGAAAAATCCCACAAAAAACGACCCCACTCCGGCCCAACCTACATCGAAGACAACGAGTAAGAAAATTCGATAGACTAGCTAATAATTCAACGATCTTCCAATATTCTCTGTGCGGCATGGCAATTACACAACCATAACAATCAATAATTACTTACTGTAATTTATAGTTCGATCTAGGTTTCATTACGAAACCCTCACAGGGAAAATATAAATTATTACCGACGTTCGGAGGGTTAATCCGCAACTCTCGTGACAATTGTTAGTGGCCTAAGCGATTTGTAAGCCTCATATCGAAATTATATAACGTATGGGCTACTTTCGGATGCTTCGAACGTCGGCGTCTTTGGAGGTTTTCGTTTCGTACAGCACCAGTATCGGTCAGATCATCGAGCGAACAAGTCCGGATTCGAAGCTCAATGGGATTTCATATCAGTTTCGATAAAACTCTAAGTTTCACAAAGTTGACCGTTTACCTCGCTTGCACTCGGCCACCGCTGAGCTCAGCTACCAAATGGCAAATGATCAGATACAATATCAGATGGTGTATTTCTTTCATCAACGTATGGTGTTTGCTCTTGGGACTAGTTTATTCGATATACGAGCATCGCGAGAATCTCCTCATCGCCGTACAATCAGCGTGTTGGGTCGGATCTACGGCTAATTTGTTAATCAAAATGATAGTCTTCAGGATGACATTGAAATCCAACCAAGTAATATTTAATCGACCGATTCTACATGTGCGGTTCATTTATTGATTTATCGTTTTGTTTGTTTTCCTATCACAGACACGGATTGAGGAAATGGAGAATTATTTAAGAACTACACCACGCCGTGAAAGGATGGTTTTACGACGTTACGCCGCGAGATTTTCAATATTACAAATATCTATTTGTATTACGACTTATCTTATTGCGTCTATAGTAGCATTCCTACCGTTACTCCTTCGCCATCAACCGTTCCCAACGTTGGCGGTTTATCCATTTTCGGTGGACTCCGGTATCGTCAGGATCCTCGTTTACATTCACCAGAGCACCGCTTCTTATCAATGTGCATCGGGCGGTGCCACAATTGATCAAGCGGCCGTAATGATGTGGTTCGCCGGGGCCAGACTCGAAATTCTTACCGCAGAAGCAAAAAGTATTTTGGAGGCCAGGGAATTTTCAGATTTCGTGGAAAAACATAAAAATCTACTGGCTTACGCTGTTGATGCCTCGAAATCGATGCGCTACGTCGCCCTCGCAAGTTCGATGATGAGTGGGCTCTCGGCTATCGCGGGTTCCCTGGTGTTGTTGAGTGTAAGTATTTAACGAATAATCGGTGCATGAACGACTAAAAAAATTTCCTTCATGCATATCAAGTCTTAAAAAATAGCAATTAATTGACCCTTGTAATAAATTTGAAAAAACAGAAAAGCGAACTTTACGAGTTTGAAAAAAAAAAATAATTCACGAATTCGAGAATTTTGCATACCCAAAAAATACTTTAGCCCTTACTCCCTTACTTATTTCTGTCGGATCATTTTGACCTTGAAATGACGGAAATCGTTCATACATATTGTATACGATGTATTCTACCAGAATTCTACCACTTTCAGAACTTGTATTGTTTGATACAGCTGACGTTTTTTCATGTTCAAGAGCCAACCCCTCACCGAGAAAATACAATTCATGCTGGTGCCGATTATCGCTGTGGCAAATCTATTCATGTGTGCCTGGCCAGCAGAAAATTTAATAAATGGGGTGAGTAATTCGTTCTATTAAAGTGCGGTTTTCGGGTGATTGGAATAATATCTCACATCGGAGGCTCGCGTCATAGTGTCATTCATTGGGAAACGCCGTCTACAACATCGCTTGGTTCGATATGCCCGTGAGCGCAAGAAAAAACTTGCTCACAATCATTCACCGGTGTCAACGACCAATAACCGTATCCATTGGTGGACTCCTTCCTACTCTGACATTGCGAAACTATGCCGCAGTAAGAATAGCATAGATCGAAAAATCGACATTTATTCTTACTAATTCTTGAATATAATTGAAGTTTTTTCCCCTGATTTATAGTTTCTGGCAGCAATATACTCTTACATCACTACATTGCGTGTCGTGATCCCAGACGGAGCAAAATAAACAATTAGCTATTAATGAACAAGACTGCGAATCTTTGCAGAAGAATTAATAAGTCTAATCGACAGTTTAGAATATTGGAAAAAAATATCGAATTTAATGCACAATCATCGATCGAAATTGATACGATCAACGTCCTTCATTGTATCAAGTAATAGAAATCATAAATATTATTCTCTCAACAATTCTATAAATTGTTTTGGATATCTTACACTCTGTTTTTCAGCTAAAAATAAAAACTTCACATAATGTGAGCCGACATAATCGATGTCTTTTTAAAAGAAATTTCGCAAAACTTTGAATAATTATTTGATGAAACATTTCGAATAGTATATTCCGTTGCAAGGGTGCGACGTACTCCAGCAACGATCGAAACAAGCTTCGGCTGAAAATCGTTTTTATATAGGATATATTGGTGGAAACTGTAATCAGTGTGAATTTTTATGTGTATAACCACGATCATTATTGTTGAATAATAAATATCGTTCTGCTTTCAAAGATGAAATTGTTTTCAACTCAAATGGTTTTATGGTACGAAATTATTATAAACTATTATTGCGTAGCGGCAGTACAGTACCCGAGTAGAAATGTTATAAGGCAATGACCAGGTCCACGTCAGGCTGTCTTCTTATTTTGGTCAGGTCCTGACAAGGTAGCCTTTCCCTGGGCCTGATCCGAATGCAACGCAGCGCATGACCAGGGCCTGATAATATAGCCTGTTAAGGACCTTCCCAGGCTATATTACCAGGGCCTGATAATGCGCTGCGTTGCATTCGGATCAGGCCCTGGTGAGGATACCTTGTCAGAACCTGACCGGGGAAAGAAGGCAGCCTGACTTGGACCTGATGAGGTTCTTCCAGGGATATCAGGAGTGGTTCGGATAAAGAAACGAAATATAAACATGTTTAAAAAAATGTATTTCTCTGTTGAGACGAAATAATTTGAAGTAAACTTAAAAAGAAACGGGAATTAACAATCCTCGTTAACACCCGATACGGGTGGCACATTTTTTTTCATCCGTATCAGACGTTGACCCTCCCAATTTTTCGCATTATTCATCACAGCCAGCATCAGCTGCTGGAACCCTTTTTCATTCAGGGGACTCGTCGTTTCCTTGAATATTTTGATGAAGCACCCTAGAATAAAGTAGAATCCAAGTTTGAATACTAAACGTTTTGTAATTTTCCACATTTCTTATGCAGCAAATAAATTAAAATAATTAATTGTTATACATTTAAATTTGCCCCCGACCATAACAAAAAAAATTACCTTCCAGTAGCTTGTAAAACGTCGTTTCTTTCAAAATCTCTTTACCTTTGACTTTTTTTGTAGTGATAATACTTCTTCACAATTTCTCCAAGATTCTTGGAGGAAGGCGTAGCTTCTTGATCTATCCGTTTCATGATGTTTGTATGTCTTATCTAAGGTTGCCGTAGATGCCACTTGTTAGGCCCTGACGCGGTGAAATTACGACATACCTGCCTTAAGGCTGCCGTAGATACCACTCGCCAGGTCCCGGTGTGGTGAAATTACGGTAAGCCTCATGAAAGGTTGCCGTAGATGCCACATATTTATGCCTAATCCGACCGATATCCGACTTGCCTCAAATAAGGTTGCCTGAGTTGAATCTTTCCCGGGCCTGGTCCGGTTAAAGTCTGGCTTGCCTTATATAAGGTTGCCTGAGCTGAATCTTTCCCGGGCCTGGTCCGGTTAAAGTCTGGCTTGCCTTATATAAGGTTGCATGAGCTGAATCTTTCCCGGGCCTGGTCCGGGTAAGTCTGGCTTGCCTTACATAAGGATGCCTTGGCTAAAACTGACCCGGCCCTTCTGTGACAACAGGCAGCCCTTCTCGGAGTAGAGCCAACTCTGATTTCGGAATCGATATTTCACTTTCTTCGCTCTCCATTTTTTGGTTCGAATCGTGCATCGGATTCGAACTGTTTTCGGGACTAGGTGTCGGAGCGAATTTCCATTTCCGTTTTTTCATGGCTTGCGTGTAATTCGGTTTAGGTGTCGATTTATTTTTAGCGGTTATGGCCTTTGCAGCCTGCATTTCTCGGGTCACCTGTACCGTGAATCTAGGGTCGTTAATAAGTTTTTCTAAGTTTTTTCGCGGGTACGAAATTTTTGCGATTTTTGCCGGTAGCACCGGTGAGTACGTAGGTGTTTGCACTGTTTTCTTTGTCGACTGCATTGTGCATCGTGGAGTCACTGGCTCTTGGCTAGGATCGCGTTCGCGTAAACTCACATTTTCGGTAGATGTACTTGCTATATTCTCAATGACGAGACTCGGCTGATTCGCCCGCGTTCGAAATAATAACAAAAGTCGCGTAAAGGTGAGACAACTCGCTCTCCGTGCCGATGTAAACGACCGATTCGGACGCTTGACCGGCAACGACTGACGAGAACTGGTGTTTTTTTTTTTTTTTTTTATAATGTTTATTTGTTTCGGCTGTAATACATCAATAAAGCACCAGGGCAAAATGGTATAGCGGGGCATAATGGGACCGGGGCAAAATGGGACCGGGGCAAAACGGGTTTGGGGCAAAATGGAATAGTGAAAATCAACACTGCTGGACAATACGTCATTGGGGCAAAACGGGACTGGGGCAAAATGGGCCGGAGAAAATCAGGCTCCTCAGAAAGAGGCGGTTGGGGTAAAACGGGATCGGGGCAAAATGGGACAGTGGAATAATTCGACGCAGGAACGAAAGAAATGCAGGGGTAAAAAACGAAGGGTAATAAATGAGTGAAAACAGGTTTTATTGAATGTTACACGATATTTGGGTCACACTCTACTTACGATACTATAATTTAACGGTGGCAATGTTTAATTTTTATTGCTTGTTTGACTAAGCTAATTGTTGAACAAACAATTGTTGTTGTTGTTGTTGTTGTAATTGTTGTTGTTGAAATTGTTAAAATAATAATTTTTTAGCATTCGGTTAGAATCTTCGCAAGTTTGGTGTAGTCTATTAATGCATTAATGACTATTAATGCAGTCTAAAACTTTAATTGATTTTTTGATATTCATTGTTTGACCAAATATAATGATTGGGCATGCGGTTAAGGTTAACTTTCAGCCACTCAGGGGCTGAAGTCAAGTGGGCAACTATAAGGATATTGCGCGGTTGTATAGAGAGCGTCAAAATGGTGTAATAAATACAAATCATGCATACAATAGTAAAAGAAACTATAAGCTACTAATGACACCAAGAAATCGTTCCTTATCCGCTTACAAGCGATATATTATTCCGAGTTATATAGATCGCTTGACCCAAATCTCGCCCGCTATTATCTCTCGTCGGTAACCAATGAACACTTTATGATACTTATTATCAATAAATTCTGACCTATAAACAATATTTGTTCGAAGATTATTAAAACTTTTTCAATTAAAAAAATAATTCTGGCGCTTACAATCATTAAACACTGACTTTTCTTGCTATAATAATCGCCCGAAATACAGGTTGAGACGTTGCAACGCTGTACGCTTGCGAAAGTGGCACCGCTGATGTCACGTCAAAAGATACCAAGTTTTCAACCGCGGCAGATTTGAAAGTTGTTACGAAGTATGTATAAGTGAGGTTAGGAATTATTCAAGCGAGAAAAAGCGTCCAATCTATTAGGTGGTCGACGTTGAATCATGGTGAGAGAGTCACAGAAACCATTAGTTATTATCAAAAAGCAATAATAAACGTGTAATCGTGAAGTGTCGATGAAGCTTCGGACAGCGTGAATAGGTTAGATTTTTACACACTCACAACAACGTTACCAACAGTCACTATACTCGACGCTTGCGCCGCATCAGCGACTGCCGAACGAAACTTCGCTGCTTCCGCTTTGAGATTATTCTTGCTCGTTTTTTTGCTGCATGCCTTTGCAGCATACGCACAAACACGGTCCCTATGGGCTTCGCCGAAGTTCGCTCGAGGTAATGCTAAAGGCGTACGACGACACACACGTAACCATCATAATACGTGTGTGACCATTATCGACACAGAGACCAAGACGGTTGTAGATTGGTAATTTTTTTATTTTCTTCCACAGCTTTTTCTTACTTCAACGTTTATTGGGCATTTCAAAGTGATTCGCCTTTGTATCGAGTATTTCTGGCAATTATTATTGATCGATGTTAAAGGAAAAAAATATTGAGACGGAACTTTTTGTTTAACCGCGTTTACACATCTACGCGGACGTTCTTCACCTGGCGCGGCCGGAGTCGACGGCTGCCAGGGCTATTTAATTTGTTGGGCGCCAGCCAGTTACACATCCACTGACAATTTATGAATTTTAATTATTTTCCCGAGCATAAGACAAAGGAGATTCAGGGGGATCCGATTGGACGACCCGTTGTTGATCGCGGCGAGCGGAAAGATACGACAATAGCAAGCACAAGGAACTACAAGAAATTCAAAGTACTTACAGTTTCGTCAATCAAGATTTATTTCCTCCACGCTGCGTTGACCAAGGATATATTTGACAATTCCCTCCTTCTTATATCTTCGACAATTCCTTCCTTCTTATATATTTGACAATTCCTTGACAACACGATGATCGTCGGGTACGGCAAGACGTGCCTGACAATAATCCGCTCGACTTCGACAAGACGAGGCGATACGGATTGCGCAACGGTTACAAGTTACGTCCTCAATTAATCTAGTGCTCTTATCGAGAGTCGGACGCTAAGTATTTTTTTAACGACCCCGCTCAAAGGGAGCCGGACACGAAGTGACGATCTCTGCGGGCCCGGGCCCGTCGATCGATCGCGTTAGGGGGGAGATTTTGACAAAGATGGCGGCGCACACACACGAGTGGCTTAGCCATAGTCTCATGTGTGTGAGATCGACTGACGCGACATGTCGAAAACATATTGAATAAATCCATCCTGTTGCAATATATACTGCTTCAAAAAGAACAAAAATAATTCGAAATCTCGAGGCTGTCGAGGCTCAAATTTTAGTTCAAAAAAATTGTCGTCGCAACGACGAAAAATACATGTCTTCGGTGGAATTTCAGAAATTGATGGAAAATATCATTAGTAACCGGTATAATTGAGACGAATTGATCGATGGAGGTAGAGTGCTGTTGGTTGGTCGTTAATCAAGACACGATCAATCGAAACATTTATTTTATTTTTGTTTATTTGTTCCTGGAACGAAATTCTTTGGACGACATACAACGACGTTTTTTCGTAACGTTCGCCATATCGCTACGTCGCTTTCTCGTACGACGGAAGTAGCATGAGTGGAGAAGCGACGTTACCAACATCGATAATTAGACATTTTCTTTCTAAAAAAATTATTCGAATGGATAAATGATTTTTACCCGTCGATATATTGTTAAAATTTTACAACGACTGTACGATCAGTGGGATAAATCCTACGTGTCGGATATTCCGGTGCCCCCACCACGACCGCTCGCAAATGGCATTGTTCTTAACGGGTCCTACCGCGATATTTCCCCCACCGTCGGATTTCGCTACATGCCAGCCACCAGCGATTAAAGAATCGAAGTTATGGAGGTATACATAATTTCTACCAATCAGCTTTAACTACAAAGAAATGGGTTCAAAAACACCCATACTCTCTTCTATTTTTTGCTCCGTTGTGATACGGTGCGGTAGCCCGTGACGGTTATTTCCACTGTCGCGCTATCCACCACCCTCGGGCCGACAGCAGCAGATCTTCTCAGACGCATAGTTCAGCACCGGCAGTATGCGCGGGATAACGCGGAGACAGGCACATCACTGGATATAACGAGGCCCGATTTTTCCGTTCAATCGACGAACGCACGATCGGTAATCATCAATTCTACATAATACAATGAATAATAAAAATCTTCATTGAAGTTTAATATAAAAAAACTGATTTGTTTTGCTTGTATCAATTTCAGTCAGCTCCTCTTTTTCGCGGACATCGCGCGGTCGTATAACAAAAAAAAGCCAACATGGCGACTGGTTGCGACCTGTACAACACCGTTGCAGAATCTTCGTTCAAAACTAACGTGGCGGTCTTCAAGTTCAATCACACGTGGACGATACAGAATTTCAGTTTCTGTTTGATGGAACCGGGTGCGCCACTTCACTCGCAAATATTTGGTTCAGAAGTTCACGAAGGGGTTGAATGGCGGTTAACGCTTTATCCGGGCGGCACCGATAATATATCTTAAGATTTAGCGTGGGATCTCGAACTTATGACATGCTCTTACGGCGATTTGATCATGAAATACAACGTACATATTCTCAACCATGATAGTAAAAAAAAGTGTCAGAGTGGAAACCTAGAAGCACAATATATAAAGCCAGGAGGGAAAATTTTATGCCTTGGTTATGTCCCGCACCGTAATTTCTTCGATAAAGATAGCGGATTGTTGCCCGACGATTATCTTACCATTTGTTTCGAAATTTCTGCTCTTCCTGTCATACCGAGGAAGATACAACGCAGATGCGCGAAAGATTTCATCGAGTACTCGTACACGTGGGCAATAGAACACTTCAGTTTATATCCGTGTGCGATTAACGAAGTGTTGTTATCGCCGGTATTCATTTATCCAGAAGATTGCAAACTAAAATGACAGCACCGACTTCGTCCGTATTATTACGATTACGATTATGATGATTCGTACATATCGTTAAACTTCTGTTCCGTGTCGGACAATAAGACCAACATGATGGTATCGGTAAAATTGTCTGTCATCAGTTCGAATCCTATAATAGCAAATTTATCGAAAGAATCGACGTGGACGTTCGGCTTCAAAACTCAAAAGGGATATGCAGAGTTCGTAAAGCGGGACGTGGTATTGAAGCAGGCGAACACTTTCTTACCTGGTGACAAGCTCACAGTTTCCTGCGAGATGGCCTATTCCGCGAAGTACCACGATGCGGTTGCTAGGAATGATCCGACAATGCCGACAATACCTGCATATGTCGGCTGATGGATAATCTGGGAATGGTGTTCGCGACGAAAAAATTGAGTGACGTGATTTCAGTCGTTGGCGAGAGACAAATACAGGCTCACAAGACGGTCCTTGTGGCGCGCAGTTCCGTATTTTCAGCCATGTTTGAACACGAAATGAAGGAAAAAACGTCGATTAGAGTTGAGATAACCGATATGGAATACGAGGTGCTCGAAGAAATGTTGCGGTTCACGTACACCGGCCACCTGAGCCATGTGAGTCGCATGGCAACCGGGTTACTCAAGCCCGGCTGACAAGTACAATCTTCAAAGACTCAAGATAATGTGCGAGCGGGAACTCTGCGCAAAATTTACGGTCGAAAATGCGACGGACTTGTTCATACTCGTACACGCGCACAGAGCCGAGCATTTGAAGACTGCAGTCATCAAATTTATCGCTAAAAACAAAGTTGCTGTAACAACGAGCCAGGATTTCAAGACGTTGACCGAGTCTCATCGACAGTTTATTTCCGACTTGCTGAATCGTTTGTCGTTGCTCAAATAAATATCACTATGCGAAGCACATACACTGAGAGAAAAATCCATGAAAAATTACTAACTTGGCACTGTAATCCTGATCCATGCTGTTTTTCCTGTATATTTTTGTTAGGGAGGGTAAGAAATAATACAGAACGTTAGGCGAATTATTCCAGTTTGATCAGTAAAATTTAAGCTGCTGCACTGTAATTTTTCCAGGCAATGTAAACTATATCGGGAATGTATACAAAAAATCTTGGATCGCGCGTAAAATTTATTTCACTGCTGTCAAAAATTACAGTGCCCGCTTCGCAATTCACAAAGGAAAAAGGTTGACGCGTGTTTGCGGCTGCCGAGTTGCGCCGGACACCACCGGTAACATCCGACCGCGTCCAAGACGCTTGGCTGCGCTCCCGAGTAGAAATTTTATAAGGCAATGACCAGGTCCACGTCAGGCTGCCTTCTTTTTTTGGTCAGGTCCTGACAAGGTAGCCTTTCCCTGGGTCTGATCCGAATGCAACGCAGCGCATGACCAGGGCCTGATAATATAGCCTGTTAAGGACCTCCCCAGGCTATATTACCAGGGCCTGATAATGCGCTGCGTTGCATTCGGATCAGGCCCTGGTGAGGATACCTTGTCAGAACCTGACCGGGGAAAGAAGGCAGCCTGAGTTGGACCTGATGAGGTTCTTTCAGGGATATTAGCAGTGGGTTGGATAGAACAACGAATTTTGAAAATGTTTAAAAAAAATGTATTTCTCTGTTGAGACGAAATAATTTGAAGTAAACTTAAAAAGAAACGGGAATTAACAATCCTCGTTAACACCCGATACGGGCGGCACATTTTTTTTCATCCGTATCAGACGTTGACCCTCCCAATTTTTCGCATTATTCATCACAGCCAGCATCAGCTGCTGGAACCCTTTTTCATTCAAGGGACTCGTCGTTTCCTTGAATATTTTGATGAAGCACCCTAGAATAAAGTAGAATCCAAGTTTGAATACTAAACGTCTTGTAATTTTTCACATTTCTTATGCAGCAAATAAATTTAAATAATTAATTGTTGTATATTTAAAATTGGCTCCGACCATAACAAAAAAAATTACCTTCCAGTAGCTTGTAAAACGTCGTTTCTTTCAAAATCTCTTTACCCTTGACTTTTTTTGAAGTGGTAATACTTCCTCACAATTTCTCCAAGATTCTTGGAGGAAGGCGTAGCTTCTTGATCTATCCGTTTCATGATGTTTGTATGTCTTATCTAAGGTTGCCGTAGATGCCACTTGTTAGGCCCTGACGCGGTGAAATTACGACATACCTGCCTTAAGGCTGCTGTAGATACCACTCGCCAGGTCCCGGTGTGGTGAAATTACGGTAAGCCTCATGAAAGGTTGCCGTAGATGCCACATATTTATGCCTAATCCGACCGATATCCGACTTGCCTTAAATAAGGTTGCCTGAGCTGAATCTTTCCCGGGCCTGGTCCGGTTAAAGTCTGGCTTGCCTTATATAAGGTTGCATGAGCTGAATCTTTCCCGGGCCTGGTCCGGGTAAGTCTGGCTTGCCTTACATTTAAGGATGCCTTGGCTAAAACTGACCCGGCCCTTCTGTGACAACAGGCAGCCCTTAAGGAATTTCTACTCGGGCTGCGCGTAGCTACCTATTCTTGTTGATTTTGGCGGTAATCGAACTTCTCGAGCGTTACGTGTGCGACAGTTATAAGCAGAGAAAAGAAACATAAGTCTGTGATACGTGTGTGGTCTCTATTATAGGAGAATCTGAATACCGTAAGTATATACGTTAATGTTCTGTCTTTGTTTTTGCATATTTGTTAAATTTTTTTCAAGCACGGGCACCCGGCTTCGCCCGCCGTTTCTGGTTTTTTCGTGTTTTTTTAGTGTTTTCTCGATGTACCCGTATTTTCTAGAATTATAAACAAAATCCAACAAAATTGAGATCAAATTATGGCATTTTCTTATTAAAGGATGGTTTTATGAAAACTTACAACGGGTCCACGGTCAGTACATCAGACAGGTAAAAAAAAATGTTTAAAAAGAAACATGAGTGACCCATCGATATTCGCTTGCGTGCCGCGTCTGTTGAGTGGAAACCGGTGAGGCAGTCGTGCACGACAGGTTGCCATTCTCTTGGCGCCTCGCTTCTGGAGATTCGTCATACTGATATGAAAGCGTTTCAGTTCCAGGCAGACATTGAAACTGAATTTATTGTAACAAATTCTGAATCTAGACCCGCAACTCAGTATGAAATCCTTCCTTCTTCGATTCAGTTTCACTAAACTATTCAAAAATAATCTCGGATGGTTTGATCTATGCATCTTTTCAAGGCATAAGTCCCGAAGTTAGTGGAAACTCGATCTTTGTTTTTCTCGCCTACCGATACTACAGCATATTTAGTTTAATATAAAACGGCAATCCTATGATCCCAGATTCCAATGTCGTAGAGTTAGGTAACAAACATCATCGTGGAGCAAAATGAAATAGTAATTAAATAAAAATGAAATATCAATCAAGTATCAATGATCATTGTGAGTTTCGAAGTAATAGAGTTTGCACTTTGAATTTAAAACGAATAATGATAACCTTGTTTGACCTGTAGTTTCTCATGTATCGCAGAGTTACGCCGCTAATTTTGCAATAAAAAATGGAACCAATTCTTCAGATCCGAATGATTTCCCAGCGATAATTGCAGTCTTGAAACTCCAATCGATTTCATCAATAACGTTTATCAAACCATAACGATCGATAAAGCACGTTCGGCCTCGCGGATCTTATACTTTCTACTTTATCCCCATCGTTCGCGAACCTAGGGCTCGACATTTAAGAACGAACAATCCATCGCGTGCATTTCTATGTGACTACTGTAGGTTTCACTATATAATTTCGTTATAACAGGCAGGGCTTTCTTCGCTACTGTTAATCATAATAATCGTAATAATGATATATGTCCCAATAAATTCGTTGGCGTCGTGTCCCTACAATGTATAAATACATAAACTCAGTGATGGGCAATACAAAGTACAGCTGTACTGCGTACTCCCGCGTTCCTGCAGTACGAAGTACAGCTGTACTGCGTACTGCGGCGTTCCCGCAGTACAAAGTACAGTTGTACTGCGTACTGCGGCGTTCCCGCAGTACAAAGTACAGTTGTACTGCGTACTGCGGGGTTCCCGCAGTGCAAAGTACAGCTGTACTGCGCACTGCGGCGTTCCCGCAGTACAAAGTACAGTTGTACTGCGTACTGCGGGGTTCCCGCAGTGCAAAGTACAGCTGTACTGCGCACTGCGGCGTTCCCGCGGTACAAAGTACAGTTGTACTGCGTACTGCGGCGTTCCCGCGGTACAAAGTACAGTTGTACTGCGTACTGCGGTGTTCCCACAGTACAAAGTACAGCTGTACTGCGTACTGCGGCGTTCCCGCAGTACAAAGTACAGTTGTACTGCGTACTGCGGGGTTCCCGCAGTACAAAGTACAGTTGTACTGCGTACTGCGGCGTTCCCGCAGTATAAAGTACAGCTGTACTTTGTACTTTCTCGGTACTTCAAGTACAAATGTACTTCGGGGCTGCCCAACACTGATATAAACTATACATAATACATATATGTGAGCTACGCAGAAAAAATACCTTTTATATTACTGGAAAAAATAAAGGATTTTTTTCACGTAATTGTCGCAAAATGAAAAAAAAAATATCAAAAATGTTCAAGAAATTTAACACACACAATGATAATTATAATTCGGAATTATTTCGATTCTAGGAGAGAACCACGTTCATTGGTGACAAAACTTCTGTGCAACGTATCTGCTCATTGCAAATATATCTATCGTAAGGTGATCGGTAACCGTTTACGTCGTTTCAAGCAAATTCAACCTTCTAATCTATGCAGCACTTCCCTAGCAACGCGTCTCCGCGATCGAAGTTGGCGATTGTGGCTTTTGTTTTAGTTGCTTTGACATAATCTTGACATTTGCACGAAACGACGTGAATGGAAACCAGAGTACCACAAAGAACGCTAACATGACGACTGGTTCCATATCAAGTACGGACCTGGACAACACCGTTGCAGAATCTTCGTCCGAAACCGAGGTGAAGGTCATCAAGTGCAATCATAAGTGGACGATAAAAAATTTCAGTTTCTGTTTGACGAAACCAGGCGTGCCACTTCACTCGCGAATATTCGGTTCAGAAATTCACGAGGGAATTGAATGGCGCTTGACGCTTTATCCCAGAGGCAAGGGCGTAAAAAGTAAAGGCTCTGTAGCGTATTCTCTGGAACTTGTGACTAGCTCTTACGGCGATGTGGCCGTGAAATTCAACCTATCTATTCTAAACCGAAATGGTGAAAAAATTTATTCGCGTGAAACCGTTGAATCACGGAAGTTAAAGCCAACACAGAGCATTGAAGACGATAATTACGTCTCGCAAGAACGAATGTTCCACAAAAATTGCGGATTGTTGCACAACGATAATCTTACCATTTATTGCGAAATCGTTGCTTCTCCGGGCATTCCAAGGATGATACAAAGCAGCAGCGCCAAATATTTTATCAAGTTATCGTACAAGTGGGTAATAGAAGATTTTCGTTTACATGCGGAAAGGCGAGGAAAAGAGGTGGTATCGCCGGTATTCTTTTATCCAGCACGTTGCAAACTAAAATGGCAGCTACGATTCGTTCCGTATCATTCCAACGGGCCTCCGTGGATCGCGTTGTACTTGTGTTCCGTATCCGATAATAAGACTAACGTGACGGTATCGGTTAAATTGTTTTTCATTAATTTAAATCGTGAAAAAGGAAATATATTGCTTCAATCGGGATGGACGTTCGACAAAGAACCATCTCGACAAGGATGGCAGAAATTGGAAAAAAGGTACGCATTATTGAACGAGGAGGACGGTTTTTTACCGGGCGGAAAACTCACAATTTTATGCAAGATGGCCTATTCCGCGGAGTACCACGATGACGTCGCTGAGAGTGATCCAACAATGCCGGCAATACCCGCGTGTCGGTTGTTAGACGATCTTGAAATGTTGTTTGCGACGAAAAATTTGAGCGACGTAACGCTAGTCGTTGGCGAGAGAGAAATACAAGCTCACAAGACGGTACTTGTGGCGCGCAGTTCGGTATTTTCGGCCATGTTTGAACACCAAATGGAGGAACAAACGTCGAATAGAGTGGAGATAAATGATATCGACTGCGAGGTGCTTAATGAGATGTTGCGATTCATGTACACCGGCAAAGCCAACCTCGCAAGTGACATGGCAGCAGAGCTGCTCAAGGCGGCCGACAAGTACGATATTCATAGACTCAAAGTCATCTGCGAGCGGGAACTCTTCTCTCATATCGCTATAGAAAAATAAATTTAAAAAATTTAAAAAAACTCCCGGCTGGAGTAAAAATCGAACACAAAAAACGTAATCTGATAGAAAGCATGAATAAAATTCATGAATCTCAAAAGTATACAACAAAAAAGGATAAAATAATTCAAGAAGTCATCTTAGTTTATTCATAGTTTGAATTATGATCGTTCGTTTGTATGAGTTCAATTTTTTGAATCGTGGTAATTTCCTCACTGCCCTCAATTCAGTCGGGAGACGTCATTCATTAAACATAAGTCGGAGGACGTTTTCTTTCGTATCGTCCAACATCTAAATCCAGATCGTCTTCATGTTCAATTAATAGCGTCTTCTTTGCACTGTTAAACATCTATATCCTATATCACCTTTATGTTTAATGAATGACGTCTCCCGACTGAATTGAGGGCAGTGAGGAAATTCCCACGATTCAAAAAATTGAACTCATACAAACGAACGATCATAATTCAAACTATGAATAAACTAAGATGACTTCTTGAATTATTTTATCCTTTTTTGTTGTATACTTTTGAGATTCATGAATTTTATTCATGCTTTCTATCAGATTACGTTTTTTGTGTTCGATTTTTACTCCAGCCGGGAGTTTTTTTAAATTTTTTAAATTTATTTTATTTCATACTTTTTAAAGATAATTCGATATAATTTTCTCCACGTCCGCCAATGATTGGAATCATTTAGCTCGAACAAGACGTCCACGTCACAAAACAATTTTTCCTACTAGTGTCATAATGTACTATTGTTTATCGATTTAATATCGTAAAACGTGACCACTTGATGGAAATTTGATGTGACAAGACTTTAAAAGTATCGACTAGCTGCGGCACATGCTGGTTTTCCTTGGGCGCAGTTGAGTACAGTCGCAGCAAAATGTCAGCGCATCATGTGATTGTTCAGCGCGGCTCCATGTAGCCATGACAAATTGTCAGCCCATCGTGGAGTCTTGAGGGCGACTTAATAGAGCCTTGACCAAATCTCAGTGCATTATGGAGATTTTAAGCGCGGCTCTATGTAGCCTAGACCAAATTTCAGTTCATTGTACAGTTTTTTGAGCACGGCTCGACGTAGCCTTGACCAGATGTCAGCACATTCCGCTCGTCCTTTCCAGTCATTACAAGTTTTGAATATGTCTTAAGCGAGTGAACATTGAATGAATGCTGCTTCGACGAGTGAACGTTGAATGAATGCTGCTTCGAAAAGGACCTGACTCATATAGGAAAAACAATGAAAACAAATATACATATTGTGCATTCTGACAAATCGCTTTGTCTAAAAGTTTTGTCGGTTGGAGGATAAAGTAAAAAATTGAGTCCGACAACAATTTTTTTCTTTCAAATTGCCAATTCCACCGAGGTAGACAATATCACTGGGCATAACCACATCGTCTAGCTAAACATCCATATTCACGTTTTTCACAATCCTGATAACATTATCATACGTTGAATAAAAAAGAATGAACTCATTAAACAATTTCGTTCGTACGTGAAATCAGTTGATAATCATAAATAAAACAAAATCACCGGGCATAACCACGTCATCCGACCTAACCTCCACATTCACAAATATCTCAATTTCGCGCCCAAATCCAGAAATTAATCGCGCACAAGTATCCAGAACTATTAATCCGACGTGATTGATGAAATCAGCAGTAGATCAATCCTGCTAACATTATTGAACGTTAAATAAAAAATGCACTCATGAAAAAAATATCGTTCGTACGAAATCAATCAATAAAAAAAAGTTATTGGAAACACCGCTTAGATCCGTTAGATTCGCCCCTGTTTGGAAACACCGCTTAGATCCGTTAGATCCGTCCCTGTCGTCAAAGCAGACGACTCGACATCGGAATGAAGTTAGGCTATGAAGAACGATGCGAGTATTGCCTAGCCAATCAGCGGGCTCGCTGGAGCTCTACTGTGGCCAGCATCGATATGGAAATTTCGAAAAAACGCGTTTTTTCAACATCTATTATCTTTACGAATTCACATCTGATCATAAATATTATGATTCATAAAACATCTGTGTGGTCAACGGAACCGATGTGCAAATATTCGTTTGTAGAAGATTAGGCGTTTGAGCAAACATTCGTGAATTAGGAATCGCTGTTTCGCGGGAACACGACGAAACACATAACTCCCGTTTTCAGCCGGGAGTTAAAAATGCTACGCAATTGTTCGTGCTCGCACACGCACATGGTGCCGAATTTTTGAAGACCGCGGTCATCCGATTCATCGCCAAGGAAAGGGTGGCAATAACGAAGAGCGAAGATTTCAAGTCGATGATCGAGTCTCATCCCCAGTTTATTTGCGACTTGCTTGATCGTATGTCGTTGCTCTCATGAAGTTCACTATGTTGAGCACATACTATTGTTTGATAAGCGGTAAAAATGTTTCAATAATATTCTACAATTGTATGGTTTCTCAGTGTTTTCTCGATGTACCGGTATTTTTCAGAATAATAAATAATATCCAACCAAAATACTATTAAAATAATGAAATTTTCTTATAAATGAATCATTCAATTGAAACTTACAACGGACCGACCATCGACACATCAGACTGGGGTCGAGGCTATGGATGACAGGTGAAAAGAAATGATACTGAGAAAATGGAGTGCAACCCGACGTGCAGGGCTGTCACGACGGTCCCACTCAACAGGCGCTGTAAAAATATATCCGTGCTTTCATGTGGCGTGAAATGAAGAAATACATAGAATCTCAGCAGACAGCATTATCATGTCGCCGAATTTCACGGAAGATCGAGTCGCCCGTTCGCCTTTAGCCGACGGCATACGGTAAAGGCAAAATTCACAGTTGATGCTTATTCCTAAGTCGGCCTGAAACATAACTCAGGACGCTGTTTCTATTGTTAACAGCTCCTTGGATCAGGCTCGAGGCTGATTTGAGAATACGCTACGACCGTGAATCCGCCCTAAGACCCCGCCAAGCGCAAGAGACACGTTCAAATAATGTCCAGTGCTAAACGGAACAGCGTTATACAAGACCATGCTATTTCTTCCCTCCCCTGCCCGCTAATCGGCCTAAGACTACCGCGAGGTGCTGAAAGAGCATTCAGCGTGACTGCGATAAGCGGGGTCTTACTGGATTTCAACATATGCAAGTACACGGACGGGTGAATCGACGATACCGGTGCTTCTGGAGTTAATATTATTTTCATTGTTATTATTATTTATTTCAATAATAATGATATCAGGAAATACACATAGAAGTTAGAAATAAACGGCATTATGGATAAATTTTCTATACATTGTATACAGAATATATATGTCAAATTTTATACATTTATACAGGGGAGACCGGGGCAGGTTCACACGCTTTTGGTCATGTGATTTTTCTCTTTTTATACGTTGCATTATTTGCTTTGTTTTTCATCCCGTGTCATTAGTTGAACTCTAAGCTACAGCGTGGTGCGTTTTATGTATCTTAAATTATCATATTTACTATGTTTTGCAATTTTTTGTGCGGTGATGACACCTGTGCAAACTTGCCCCGTAACCGGGGTAAGTTTACACGATGCCTGGGGTACGTTTACACACCACCAAAAACTGTGAAATAAAAGCTTATTGTAAATAAATAAAATACAATTTTATTTCAAAATTACGTCAGTTCATTCAAAAAGTTCGAATCGATTGTTACAAAGTAGTTGAGGTGAGTCGTTATCGGGTTCAAATTCGCTGTCACCATTTTTGCAAACAAAGAAGTTCGAATCACCCGTAATACAACCGTCCTGCGACCACTTCTTACACTGGATGCATTGTACCCATTCTTTTCCAGTTGTCGACTTTGTGAACATCTGCAAACGTAACGCCCAGAGTTATAATTCGAAGGCAAGGACTGACTGTAATACTTACACCTATAAATACAATAATGTAGAACTCACTGCTTTTGTCCTAGCGTAGCCAAATTGAGACCAATACCCTTGCTCCAAGCCTATAGTCTCCCCAGGTTCTGGCATCATCGGCTCCTTGGATCTTCGTGTCGCTTCGATCGAAACATTTGCACGATTTTTCGGGGGGTTGTATTTTTTTCAGTAATTAGCAAGAGTCTTGAAGTTTAAGCCAAAAGCTGCAGCAACGCGTCTCAAAGATTGCCCACCTTTTACTTGCTCTACTGCCGCCAGCATCTTATTTGTGGCATTAATATTTTGGCTTCTATTGGTTTTCCTCTTATAAGTACGAACCATCTTGTCATCTGCGAACATTCAAGCCACTAAAAATTAATAATAAAGAATATTAACGGCAAGGGGCACATTTGCACACTGTGTAAACCAGCCCCACGAATTTCGTGTAAATTTGCCCCTTCACCATTTTTTTTTGCAACTGAAACTCCACGCTTCATTCTTTAGGTAAACAATCAATTTATAGGCTTAAAATCACCACAAAAGAACACTCTAGTAGAATAAGCCATAATGGCCTACAAAGATCTGATGGTCCAGATTCTATGAACGCTGATATATTTGTATAAAAATTTACTTACCCGATGAAAAAAACGAAAAAGTTTTTCACACGACGTAATACGCACGCGACGGACGCCGCACTAACATGACTATATCATGGCGGCCGCTACGCTTCTCCTGGCACGAGAATCGGCGCGCTCTGATAAGCAGTATGCGAATTATAAGCGTTGTGTATACCTGCCCCTGTACCAAACCTGCCCCGGTCTCCCCTATAACAATACACATTTTTTCCGCTCGGGTTATTTTTGTATCCTGGATTGTGATAGATATGGAATGTATTTTTGGTATTAATTGTTTTGTGTATCCACGAAAATGATGTACAGATCAATACCGTGAAGCAACAATTGAGTAATTAGCTCTATCCCTCTGGCCAATACGTCGCGCAGTCTTTTTAGTTTTGTGTAATTTTTGTATAAATATCGCAAGCATGACGAAATTTACTACTAAAAAGATAATGACAGCAAGGTCTTGTCTCTGGGGTCTGTTCTCGAATTAGTTGTGACTCCTAACATCTCGCGTTCACTCGTGTACCACGAAACTGTGTGTGATCCAACGGTCGGTCGCTGGAAGAAACGAAAATTTACAAATTATAATTGCATAATTCCCTCCACGACGGATATTCGAAGAAACGAACAACCGGCGAAAAAGCATCATCGTTGTGATCAAATTTCATTATCGCAAAAAACGAAAGATCGAGAAACTCCTCGATGTTTTTTCGTTTTTCAACATAGGATAAAATAGCGATGCTAGACGTGGTTCCTGTGAACCGATGACGCGTACCGCCGGATCCGACGTGTTTGTTATCGGGTTACGGAAAACGAAGCAAAGAGTCAATGGAGGCGCGCTTATCGCTCGGCACAGCAGCCGGCAGATGAATTTGCGTCGAACGAGCCTGCCGAAAGAAACTTCGCTGTTCCCACTTCGAGATTATTCTTGCTCGTTTTGTTGCATGCCTTCGCTGAATACGCACAAATACGGTACCTACGGTACCTATGTGCATAACCGATGTTCGCTCGTGGTAATTTTGAAGGCGAACGCCGGCACACGCGTAACTATGATAATGCGTGTGTGAACGTTATCGACACAGAAACTAAGACGATTGTAATCGAGTATCTTTTTCTCATTCCAACGTCCATCGCGCGTTTTGAAGTAATTCGCCTTTGTATCAAGTATTTTTCTCAATTTTCATCGATTGTTGCTGAATAATAAAAAAATAATATTGCTTCAGAAGAAAGAAAAAATTCGTAATCTCGAGGCTGTCGAGGCTTAAAGTTTATTTCAAAAGAATTGTGATCGCGACGTCGAAAAATATGTCTTCGACGGAAATTCGGAAAATAATGGAAAATAAAACTAGTTACCGTTATAGACCCGTCGGTTGGTCGTTACGCAACGCACGATAAATCACGTTTATTTTATTTATATTTTTTTGTTCCTGGAACGAAATTCTTCGGACGACTTACAACGACGTTCTTTGAGATCGTAACATTCGCCATATCACTAGATCGCTTTATCGTATAACGACGGAACTAGCGTGAGTGGAGAAGCGACGCTACCGTCCTCGATAATTTGAAATTTTCTTTCTGAAAAGATTATTCAAATGGATAAATGTCTTTTACTCGTTGATGTATTGTTGAAATTTTACGACTGTACAACCAGTGCGATAAATCCCACCTGTGGGATATTTTGTGACGCCCCCGCCACGTCCCCACCACGACCTCTGGCGAATGGCATTGTTATCAACGGTCCTACCGCCTGGCCGTTCGCGTGGTCGAAGCCGGTAGGATATTTCCCCCACCGGCGTATCTCTCTTGTTGACAGGCATCAGCGTTTAAGACGATGGACCTCAAACGCTCTTCCCTTTTTTCTCACTCAGCAGCAAGCGCCGATATTACGTCGTTTGTTCTCTCGGTTGTAAAATTGCAAAGAGGCTGTCGATTTTTTGCGCATTCTGTTGGACGGCTCGGATGACGGCTGAAAGTTGTTGCTGCATTGTTTCGACGATGAGAAGCATCTCTTGCGGTACTCTGCTCTGCTGATAATGTGGCAATGCGTTGCTTGACGTTTGTGTTTTGACGCGGTCGGCGTAGCTTTTACCAGGTGTCACCACTTGCTGGGACCTGATAAACGTTGATCTTTCGGGTTGCGAGTAGACTTTGGCCGTTGGATGAAGCTGGCGGATGGTAGGCTCGTTGTTGTTATTGTTTCGATTCTGTCTAGCTTTAAATTCCAGCTGCTTTTGACAGCCCCGGTAAGATGCCGGATGGCCGAAACTTTGGCACAGAACACAATAAACACCATCTTTCGAATTCTCTCGTTGATCTTTCGTATTTTCGCACTGTCCCGGACCGTGTGGTAAATTGCATTTTACACAACGATATTTCATGTTGCAGTTCGAGGCAGAATGTCCTAACCTTTGACAATTTTTGCACTGAATCGTTTCTGATTTTTTCATTTTCTCCCAATAAATCACTTGGTGAGCTAAATAGTTTAGTTCGTGCAATTTACCGGCTACACTCTCGGCTGTTAATTGCACTCTGTACAAGGCCAAGGTTCTGTTTTCCTTGATGGATTTTGCGGTCGTGTGCCGCGTAACACTCACGAATTTTAAATTGTCTGTTTCTTTTTCTTTTAGGTATCCCAAAACTTCACTGGGTTCGAAACTACTGTCTATTCCTTTTAGCATAAAAGTTTGAAGTTTGTGTTTTTCTTCTTTCGGGGTGTATGTGTAAAACTGCGCATCCACTTCTTTTAGTACGTTTTTCGCTTTTTTGTGCTCATCGTAAGAATTGAGAATTAATGTGTGTTGAACGTCACTTTGTCGCTTAATTTTAAACATGTCGTTGTTCAAAACTTTCGACAACACGTTGATTGTATCCTTCACATCTTGTCGATATATGGTGATGGGAGGAACCTTCGCTCCCTTCGTTGATAACGGTGGCTTGTTCGTCGCTCTCGCTGTGCTGCTCACTGTTGACATTCGTCCTTTCTGTTCTCTTACCGTCTTTGTAGGAGTGATTTGGCTTTTGTTTTTCTGCCGCAATACCGATACCCAGCCTTCATCTTCGATCATGGCCGCACCAGACATTTCGGTTGGCGTATTGTTTACGACTCCGTTTGAATCTCCGTGGTTTGCGAGGTTGTTCGTCGTTGGAATTTGAACGGTTTGTTCTCGCGTTTGGCAGTCCAGGCGGCGTATTAACTGTTGAATTTCTTTTTTCAGCTCAGCGTTTTCCTCTCTCAGCAAGCTGAGTTCGGATATATCGTCGTTTGTTTCCATATTTTCGCTGATTATTTTTGAATTTGAATCGTGTGACGAATCATTGCTGCTATCTTCGTTCGTTGAAGCTTTTCCTTTGCGATTATTTTTTGCATTGGTAACGTTGGGTTTCGGTGTAAATTTGGCTTTCTTCGGAGATGATTTTATTGCTTGCATTTCACGAGCAATCCTCAGCGCGATTCTCGGGTCGTTTACGTAGTTTTCTAGGTTTTTTCTTACACACGGACTCGTGATTTTCGCTGGCGTGTAGTGTGAAACCGTCGGTGTCTTCTCTATTTTTTCTGCCGTTGGCGATGAGCATGTTGCAGCAACTGTGTCGCCGCATACATCGCTTTGAGGTATATGCGCGTTTTTCGGTTCTATTTTATAAACTTTGTACTCGGATTAACTTAAGTTCAAATGTTTACGATTTGATAACTAAGTTGAGACAACAACTCGCTCTGCGTGCCGCGTATACATCCACTGTGGACGCTTCCCCGGCAACGACTCGACGAGAACTGGTGTGCTCAGCATGGTATGGTCGTTGGCGAATGCATTGCTTTTCTGGCTCCATATAAGTGACACAGTTCCGAAAAGTTTGATTTTTTCGCCTAATAGCATTAAAATCGAACGATTTTAATGAGTAATCACATTATATACGACGTTTAGCTGTACCTAAGATGGCCACAATTCAATATTTTACTTCCGTGTCTATACACGAGTAATTGGAGTGCGGGTACGCTCGTCGTCGTAAGGAGAATGGCGCCATTGTTTGGGAAGGGTTTATAATCCCGACTTAATCCCCAATAGTGAGCCTAGGACGGATCGGAGCAGAGGAAAAAAAATAATAACAAAAAAATCGACAATAATGACGGGATACTTGTTCAAAAAAAAAAAAGAGAATGCCAACGGCACGCGGTGTTCCCAAGCGGTCACCCATCCAAGTACTGACCGCGCCCAATGCTGCTTAACTTCAGTGATCGGACGAGAACTGGTGTTTTTTTTTTTTTTTTTGTATAATCGTTTATTTTTTCAAGCCGAAGGTACATCAAAAATGGGTTAGTTTTCTCCAATAAACAAGAGACAATTTCTTTATCCATAATACAAAATGGCTGAATCAGCACGCATTGCAATTTTCATCGGGTTTTTTTTCGTTAGCGTAAGCGCCTGCGCTAAATAGTTTTTTTTTCTCGAAACGAATCATGATAACAATCATAATTTTTTTTCGTTTGCATTCATTCATTGTTATACAAGGTTATAGAAAGGCGATAAAACTATATCCACTGTTTCGCTTCTGCTCAAGGCATACTTAATTCTAAATACTAAGAAATAATTATGTACAGTGTTTACGACTAGATATTACAGCTACTTCTTATCGACAAAATTTACAAGCGTACGGCGGGTATTTTTAGCGCTCGCCGTTTTTTTTTTTTTTTTTTTTTTCCAGTAAAGTCAATCGATTAACCACCAGAATTTTTTTTTGTTTAGACGGGATTTGTCACGCTTGTCACGATCAGGTATCGACCTATCATATCGCCACAGTGGATTTTCCTGAGAGGTATTTAAATTTTTTTCGTATAGAATGTGTGTCTGTCCTCTTTTTCTATGCGCATGGTAGATTATTGGGACATTATTTACATCCTGTATATATTTGTTTGCGTCTAAAAATAAGAAGCTTTCGGGTGGTAAGTATCCAGTTTTCAGCGTATTTTCGATATAATTCCAATCTGTATGGCACGGACCGCTTATCAGATTGTTTTCGTGGATCGACGCCGTGTTAGCCCAGTGTTTTCTTATAATATTCAGCAAGTGAACATCGATTCTCGGTATTTCCGCTTCGTCGTAGATTTTTTGGTTACTTATATGTAACGTATAATCCGTCTCGGCTGATCTATATTTACCTAAACACGCTCTTAAATATTTTCGCTCGAATGATCTAAGCTTTTCCATTATTGGTGGGCGTTGGTTAAACCATATAGCACATCCATATGTTAAAATCGGTCTAACAAACGCACAGTAACATATGATCTTGGTTCTCGGGTTTAAGTGTTTGTTGTAAAAGAGCCTGCTTAGTTTCATAAATGTCTTTCTTGCTTTGTTTAGATTGATTTCTATGTGTTGTGTGTACGTTAAGTGTTGGTCAATGTTGACTCCTAAATATTTCACGATAGTTTTATGCGGTATAATTTCGTTATCTGCGGTTATCTGGAAGTTTCTCCAGTTTCTTTTCACTTCTCGTGTCGCTCGAATCAACTTTGGTCTGAACAGAATAGTTTCACACTTGTTGTTATTTATTTTTAATTTCCAATTGTTGCAATAAAATTTTATTTTTTCGAACATTTGTTGCAATTCTTCTTGGACTACCGTTAGTTTTTTGTCCTTCGAATAAATTATTAAGTCGTCGGCAAAAGCGAGTGCGTTGCGCTTCGGATTTACGTTTATACCGTCGAGAAAAATGATATCGCTATTGTATATATTAAAAAGAATCGGTGAATTTACTGTGCCCTGCTGCAGGCCATTCCGAAGGACGTGGTGGCTGGTCGATGTTATTACTCCATCCGTAGTTTTAAAACTTCGATTTTCGATCATGTTCCATATCAATTTTATTATATGGATCGGAAATTTCTTTTTTAAAAGTTTATATATAAGACCTCTTATCCATATCGTGTCGAAAGCTTTTTCTAAGTCGATGAGACATGCTCCTACACAATAACCTTTATTCAGGCTCCAGCAAATGTCTGATGTGAGTTTCGTTATTCCATGAATGGTCGAATGCCCGTGTGGAAATCGGGCCCGTAGACCCTCGTTTGAATCCAGCGCCTGACTAGTTTTCCTGCTCTAGGTTTACCTCTAAAGTAGCTGGATAGAAGCTAGCCACAATACATTTATAGGTGTCCGGCTACCCAGGCGACAACCAGTCATTTTATTCTAGATCAACCGTAGGGAGGCTAAGCAGTTTTTGGCTAGCATACATCGATAGATGACGCCATCCAGCGTCCTTTGCAGACATCAGTCGGCGTCGCAGCTGTAGAGGTTCAATGCGTGCGCACGGCGCTTCTGATTGGTCGATGGGCAGCGACCGTTGCCGGTATGATCGGCTTGAGGCACTGCTGTTTCTTGAACAAACCTAACCTCACTTTTACCAATGTGTTTCGCGACTTAACGACAGTTTAACAACAAATATGCGTGACGAGGAAAAACGATCAAGGATTCTGGAACGAGTGAAAGGACGCCGTGCAGTGAAAAAAAAATGTCGAGGAATTATTAAGAAAACGTTTTCAGGACTACCGTCGTCGATGTAAGTCATTATTTTTTCAATAGTAATTATTATTTTGGTTGTCCAGAGCTTTGGCGACAGACAACCATATCTTTTATCTTTTTGTTTTTAATACGTTTTGTCGCTACGATCTGGGGCCTCTTCAGATATTTTATTTTCAATTTGCATGTTAGTTTCTGTGGTCGTATTTTTACATTATTCATGTATATAAGTGTAATGTGTAATTCGAAATGCAGAGATACAAATTTACTCAACCAGGACTCATAAAGAATCAAATTTGTCGCAGTCCTTATAAAATCGAAAAGTAAAACTTGTCGCTGTCTTCATAAATCTCAGAAGAGTAAAATTTGTCACAGTCATTAAAAAATCAAGAAGAATAAAGTTTGATGCAGTCTTTTCAAAACCAAAATGTATCAAATTTGACACAGTTCTTATAAAATCGAAAAGTAAAACTTGCCGCTGTCTTCATAAATCTCAGAAGAGTAAAATTTGTCGCAGTCATTAAAAAATCAACAAGAATAAAGTTTGACGCAGTTTTTACAAAACCAAAAAGAATCAAATTTGACGCAGTTGTTAGAAAATCAAAAAGGAAAACTTGCCGCTGTCTTCATAAATCTCATAAGAGTGAAATTTGTCGCAGTCATTATAAAATCAAAAAGAATAAAGTTTGACGCAGTCATTAAAAAAATAAAAAGAATAAAGTTTGTCGCAGTTGTTATAAAATTAAATGTAAAACTTGCCGCTGTCTTTATAAATCTGAGAAGAGTATAATTTGTCGCACTCATTATAAAATCAAAAAAAATAAAGTTTAACGCAGTCATTAAAAAAACAATAAGAATAAAGTTTGTCGCAGTTGTTATAAAATGAAATGTAAAACTTGCCGTTGTCTTTATAAATCTGAGAAGAGTATAATTTGTCGCAGTCATTCTAAAATCAAAAAGAATAAAGTTTGACGCCGTCATTAAAAAAATAATAAGAATAAAGTTTTTCGCAGTTGTTATAAAATGAAATGTAAAACTTCCCGCTGTCTTTATAAATCTGCGAAGAGTAAAATTTGTCACAGTCATTATAAAATTAAACAGAATAAAGTTTGACGCAGTCATTAAAAAAACAAAAAGAATAAAGTTTCTCGCAGTTGTTATAAAATGAAATGTAAAACTTGCCGCTGTCTTTTTAAATCTGAGAAGAGTATAATTTGTCGCAGTCATTATAAAATTAAAAAGAATAAAGTTTGACGCAGTCATTAAAAAAACAAAAAGAATAAAGTTTGTCGCAGTTGTTATAAAATGAAATGTAAAAATTGCCTCTGTTTTTATAAATCTGAGAAGAGTAAAATTTGTCGCAGTCATTATAAAATCAAAAAGAATAAAGTTTGACGCAGTCATTAAAAAAACAAAAAAAATTAAGCTTGATATTTTCGAACGATTGGGAGGGTGGAGAACCTGAATTTCTTTTCGAAGTCAAAAATGGAGTATAGGGAGTACTTATTTGTACATATTTCTACTTGGGTCGTCATATGCATGTATGTTTAACTTTTCTCTGAGTATGGAAACTAATTTAATTTACTTTATACCAACGACAGCGGCTTGACCGTCCTCGGTCACCCAGACGGAAGCTCTCGTTCACTCGTGCAACCCTTCGACATCGACGGAAGTACCGGAAGAAAATGATAGTAAGTATAATACTGAGATTATGACCGAAATATTGGTTTTTACTATATTATCAATATTACAAAAATATCTTTCATTTTCAGATTTCGTTTGTTACTGAAATGGGTCCGACAACTCGCCTGGGGCGTTCCCCGCCATTCCCGGCGTCCGGAAGAGAGTCTATAATGGATATATATATTAGGGCGGCTTGAAAAAAAAACTTTCTTTTTTCTTTCAATCAAAATACATTCACGCCAAAGTATCTTCCATCAAGAGAATCGTGTCCAAAAATGAGCCCAATTGGACCATTTTTAGGGGTCGCGCAAGATTTTTCTAGTTTTCCCGTTTGATTAACATGGGAAGAGCGTGAAGTTTCCATTCAAAAAAACGTAGCTCCGCCAATTTTATAGGTACATTGATCCCGTTAGTCACATTTGAAAGCTCTTGAAAAACCGCTTAAAATGGCGTGCGGACCTTTGGGATCCCATTTCAACTTTCATTAATAATTTTGTGGTTTCGTAAGAAATTATCGACGGAAGTTGCAATTGGATTTCAAAGGTCCGCACGCCATTTCAAGCGGTTTTTCAAGAGCTTCCAAATGGGACTAACGGGATCAATGTACCTATAAAATTGGCGGAGCTACGTTTTTTTGAATGGAAACTTCACGCCCTTCCCATGTTAATCAAATGGGAAAACTAGAAAAATCTTGCACGACCCCTAAAAATGGTCCAATTGGGCTCATTTTTGGACACGATTCTCTTGATGGAAGATACTTTGGCGTGAATGTATTTTGATTGAAAGAAAAAAAAGTTTTTTTTTCAAGCCGCCCTAATATATATATATATTAGGTGAGATCATGAGAAACCAAAATGACCATTTTAATGAGCACCATGACTGACATGTTTATTTTTTTATATATTTTATGTGAAATAAATTATCGATTATATGACTATATTACCGAGGTTTCGCTTTATTTAATAGCATTACAAAATAAATCCCCCCTTCCCCCTCCCCACCCCTCATTTATCAGTATAGATTGTGCTAGCAATGTCCAGCCTCTACGCCGTTTTCCGGGATTCAAAATCGGAACGCTAGTCAGGCCCCTATTTGGTATCATGGGCAACAACTGGGTGGCCAGGAATTACACATGGCGTCGGGGGCTATCTAGCTTACCGTGCAAAATGCTGGCCAGAACCCAGGAAAACTAGTCGGGGGCTGGTAGATTCCTGGGCGAAATTTCCACACGGGTGTTTGTGCCTAAACCCAAACTGATAATCTGGTATTATACCGTTGTCACTGCATACTTTATTTATAGCTATATTTATAACGATTTCGTAGACTTTTCCAATGTTTGGAAGGAGACTTATCGGTCTGTAGCTACTGGGATTCGATTTTTCCTTGCCTGGTTTAGGTATCGCGATCACGACTGCTTTTTTCCACCTCTCTGGGAAATACGTTATATTTATTGCGTTGTTGAAAAGGATGCAGTAGTCCCGGATTACAACGGTAGGTAAATTTTTAATAACTACATTTGGAATCTCATCGATGCCCGACGATTTTTTGCTATTTAGCTTTCGAATTATTTTCGTCAGTAAACTTGTGTTAGGAAACAAATCGTGTAACTCGTTCGGATTGTCTGACGTATTTGCAATGGAAAAGTTTACTCGTCGTCTCGATTCTATCTCATCCGTCCGCATTTGTTCTCGTATTTTATTTGTATCGTTCATTATTATGTTCGTCAAGCCTTCGCTACCTAGGTTATCATTTTGATCGTGTATCGCTGCAAAGTGACAACCTAAAATTTCTAATTTTTCACGAATATTGGAGACGCAATAATTTCCCTGCTCATCTCTTCGACACTGATTTTTATTTATGCCTGTTGCATCGATGAGATCAGTTCGATCGGCTGGTATCGACATGTCCGTTATTTCTGTTTTACCCTTGGGTCGGAATATTTGATTCACCAATGGAAACATATTTTTTGAATCGTTGATCGGTATACTTTCAATTTTTTTTTGCCAGTAGGCGTTGATAGATTTATAATATTCTTGTTTTAATAATTTCCTAGTACCTATTAACATTTCCTTGTACATTCGGAGTTGTTGATTATTATGGGCATCAAATCTTCTGTAAATTTTGTTTACTTTTGTGATAAGTGAGCTCTTTAATTTTTGTAGCTCCTCGATCTCGAAGTTTTTATAACAATCAACACTATCCCGAGGTTTTATTTTCGGAACGGATTTATTTATAGCGTTCTGAATTTCTTTTTCTATTTGTACTATATAACTGTCTATCTGTTCCTTTTGTAAATTTTTATCGTTTGGAATATTCGTCGTGTGATGTTTTATCAGGTAATTTTGAAAGTAAGCCCAATTTGTTTTTCTGTAGTTTAATCTGTGTGTTTCTTTTTCGGTTTCTAGTTCCCATTTCGTTTGTGCGCTGCGCCGGATACAAATAGCTATCGCGTTATGGTCACTGTCATACGGTATTGTTTTGATCTTGTCTTCGATCGTGTCTATCCTAAGTCTACCGTCTGTGATACATATATCGAGGTAAGATTTCCCTCTCGGGTATGTCGGGAAATCTGTACCGTAAAGTCGCGCTTTGTATTTAATCCCGTTTGTTTCGAGCCATTGGCTTAGGAATAAACCACGCTGGTTGTTAATCGCATTTCCCCACGAGGCATGTTTCGCATTTAAGTCACCTGCCATTATAAAATAATTCTTAACTTCATTTAACTTTAATTGTTTAAATAAGTTTTCGAATTCGGTGGCAAACTCGTTCGGCTTTCCGCGCGGGGCATACACACTTACGACGTACAGACGTTCACGGTTGTTGACGTTGATTTCGATTGCCAAAGTCTCGAGAATATTTGTATCGTTGATGAAATCCAGAGGCGTCATTTCGAACTGCAGAGGTTTTTTTATGAGTATGCCTACTCCCCCTCCCAGTTTACTGTTGGGTCTGTCCTTCCTCAGCATTGTATAATTTTTAAACTCTAGCTTGTGAATTTTGTTGAGCTTCGTTTCGTTGAGAAGAACTATATGTGGCTTAGTTTTTCTCAACAATTGCAGTAACGAAGCTCTTCGTTGGTTTTGGACGAGTGAGTTTACGTTTACGGAGATTATTTTAAGCTGGTCTAAACTAATTACATTCTCCGAGGGGTTACGACGAATCATTGTACCGGTGTTTGGTTCGGTCGGAGCAACGAGAAGAGCGTATCAATTTTTTGTGTATTCGATTGAATTGCTTCCATAATCCATGAAAATTGCTGTTGCATCGCTTCAACAATCATCGAGAGATCGGTCGGTACGTTACCAGTGGCGATTCTCGTTTTTTCGATTTGCGTTGTATGGGTTTTAGCCCTGTCGGCGTAGCTTTTTCGTGGTGTTGCGAATTTATTTGCTGCTCCTGTAGTCGGATTAACTCTGGTTAGGTGTGAATAACCTTTCGGTAGGGGTTCACGAGAGTTCATTCCCCTAACGTTCGCGTTATTATTCGAGGATTGTTTTGCTTTAAACTCCAGCTGTTTCGGACAGCCGCGATACGATGCCGGATGGCCGAAGTCTCCACACAGCACGCAGTAAACACGGTCTTTTGACGTTTCGGCCGGGTCCTTGCTAATTTGACATTCGCCGGGACCGTGAGGAACGTTACATTTGACACATCGATAGCTCATGTTGCAGTTAGTCGCAGTATGGCCGAGACGTTGACAATTTCTACACTGCACTGTATTCGGTCTGTTAATTTTTTCCCACCGAATAACCTGGTGAGCGATGTATTTTATTTCGTGCAGCTTACCCGCTACGCTGTCGGCTGACAGTTGTACACGATACATAGACAAACACTTGTTGTCCTTTATCGATTTGGCGGTTGTGTGCCGCACCACGTTCAAAAATGTTAAGTCACTGTTTTCTTTTTGTTTTAGAAACGCTAACACTTCGCTTGGGTCGAAACTACCGTCTATGCCTTTTAACATAAACGTTTGTACTTTTTCTTCCTTCGGAGTGTACGTATAAAATTGCGCGTCCACTTCTTTTAAAATGTTTTTAACTTTTTTGTGTTCTTCGTAGCTGTTCACTATAAGCAAATGTTGTTTGTCATTTTGCCTTTTAATTTTAAAGTTTTTATTGTCCAGCACTTGCGATAAAACCTCGATCGTGTCTTTAATATCCTGCCGATAGATAGTTATCGGAGGCACTTTATTTCGTTTCGTTACGAGAGATTTTCTTGCCGGCTCGTGGTTCGTTGCTTCCATATCCGCTGGTGAACGTCGATCCGTCCTTTTGCCTTTCGGTGTGGTTTTCGGGGTTACCTGGCGTCGATTTTTTTTGCGGATAGCCGTTATCCATTCCTCGGGTGTCGTAGCGTTTCGAATTGTTATTGTTTTGTCGTTGTCGTCGTCGTTGGCTTTGGATTGCTGTTCGTGCCTCGTGTCGCTGTCTCCGAGCGGTGAAGAACGGTTTGACGTTTGAATTTGCTGTCGTTGTGGACTGTGGAGCCAGCGATCTTTTAACTGCTGGTTTTCCTCCCGAAGCTTCGTGATTTCTTCTCGGAGTAGAGCCAACTCTGATTTCGGAATCGATATTTCACTTTCTTCGCTCTCCATTTTTTGGTTCGAATCGTGCATCGGATTCGAACCGTTTTCGGGACTAGGTGTCGGAGTGAATTTCGATTTCCTTTTTTTCATGGCTTGCATAAAATTCGGCTTAGGTGTCGATTTATTTTTAGCGGTTATGGCTTTTGCAGCCTGCATTTCTCGGGTCACCTGTACCGTAAATCTAGGGTCGTTAATAAGTTTTTCCAAGTTCTTTCGCGCGTACGAAATTTTTCCGATTTTCGTCGGTAGCACCGGTGAATACGTGGGTGTTTGCACTGTTTCTTTTATCGACTGCGTTGTGCATCGTGGAGTCACTGGCTCTTGGCTAGCATCGCGTTCGCGTGAACTCACATTTTCGGTAGATGTACTTGCTATATTCTCAATGACGAGACTCGGCTGATTCGCCCGCGTTCGAAATAATAACAAAAGTCGCGTAAAGGTGAGACAACTCGCTCTCCGTGCCGATGTAAACGACCGATTCGGACGCTTGACCGGCAACGACTGACGAGAACTGGTGTGCTCAGCATGGTATGGTCGTTGGCGAATGCATTGCTTTTCTGGCTCCTCATGAATGACACAGTTCCGAAAAGTTTGATTTTTTCGCCTAGTAGCATTAAAATCGAAAGATTTTAATAAGTAATCTCATTAAATACGAAGTTTAGCTGTACCGAAGACGGCCACAATTCAATATTTTACTTCCGTGTCTATACACGAGTAATTGGAGTGCGGGTACGCTCGTCGTCGTAAGGAGCATGGCGCCATTGTTTGGGAAGGGTTTATAATCCCGACTTAATCCCCAATAGTGAGCTTAGGACGCATCGGAGCAAAGGAAAAAAATAATAACAAAAAAATCGACAATGATGACGGGATACTTGTTCAAAAAAACAAAAGAGAATGCCAACGGCACGCGGTGTTCCCAAGCGGTCACCCATCCAAGTACTGACCGCGCCCAATGCTGCTTAACTTCAGTGATCGGACGAGAACTGGTGTGCTCAGCATGGTATGGTCGTTGGCGAATGCATTGCTTTTCTGGCTCCTTATGAATGACACAGTTCCGAAAAGTTTGATTTTTTTGCCTAATAGCATTAAAATCGAAAGATTTTAATTAGTAATCACATTATATAAGACGTTTAGCTGTACCTAAGATGGCCACAATTTAATATTTTACTTCCGTGTCTATACACGAGTAATTGGAGTGCGGGTACGCTCGTCGTCGTAAGGAGCATGGCGCCATTGTTTGGGAAGGGTTTATAATCCCGACTTAATCCCCAATAGTGAGCTTAGGACGCATCGGAGCAAAGGAAAAAAATAATAACAAAAAAATTGACAATGATGACAGGATACTTGTTCAAAAAAAAAAAGAATGCCAACGGCACGCGGTGTTCCCAAGCGGTCACCCATCCAAGTACTGACCGCGCCCAATGCTGCTTAACTTCAGTGATCGGACGAGAACTGGTGTTTTTTTTTTTTTTTTATAAATCGTTTATTTGTTCAAGCCGGAGGTACATCAAAAGTGGTTTAGTTTTCTCCAATAAACAAGAGACAATTTCTTTATTCATAATACAAAATGGCTGAATCAGCACGCATTGCAATATTCATCAGTTTTTGTAAAGTACGCGCCTGCGCTAAATCGTTTATTTTTTCGAAACGAATCATGATAACAATCATAATTTTCTTTCGTTTGTATTTACTTGGTGTTTTACAAGGTTATAGAAAGGCGATAAAACTATATCCAATGCTTCGCTTCTGCTCAAGGCATACTTAATTCTAAATACGAAATTAATTTTTTTTTTAAAGAAATACATATTTACAGTGTTTACAACTAGTTATTACAGCTACTTCTTATCGACTAATATTATGTACTGTGGCCACCGCCTCTCGGCTTGGACCTTTCTTTTAAATTTTTGCGCGATTGACGCAACCCGAGGTTTCGTCAAACACACTTTAGATGCCGTCACCGTCCGGTATAACACTCAGATCGATGGGTGATTGACTCACGCATCGATCTGAGCGAGACATCGATATCTCCAGTACATCGTCGCGACGGCTCTCGCGCGCCCATTGGCCCGCCCCGTCGCTACTACACCGTGGGACTCGCCGATTGGCCCACTCACCTCACGGCCACCCGTAACCACCGCGTTACGATTACGATCACGGCGCCTCGGGCTACGTAACCGCGACGCGCCGTGATCGATTAGTGATCCAACGGACCTCAAAGCGTGCGGACACCTAAGCGGTGCTCCCCACGCACACACGTACTTTTCCGGAGTCGTGGCACGTGGTGCACGCTCCTCATCATTTATCGGCACAATTTGCCATTAATTAATAAAATTCAACGTCCAATATTGGATCTCGACGTGTGCGGACACCTGCGCGGTGATCCCCACACCCCTCGTATTCTCGGGAGTCGGAGCACGTTGCTCACGCTCCTTGTACCTCTACGGCACGAGTTGGCCATTTTCTGTTCCCAGTTAAGGGAGAATTGCAAAAATACATTTATACGAATTCATCTCGACGTGCCTTCGCCTGGATATATCGACGCTGGAGCGAAGATATCCTACGATTGTCAAGAACCACAACGATACGGAGAAGGTTCGCGAAGACGGGCCATGCTTTCAATCGTCTCATCATCCATGTATACTCAGGTACAGCGTATCCGGTCATGACATCCGGCTACGCTTTCCAATAAAATAATCAGTGCGCGATTATTTTTACCGGCTGAACGTACCGGGATAATTAATATAATACATCTCGACGTATCTCGGCTTTCGCAATCACCATCCGTCGAGATACGGAACTTTATTCGTAACCGGACGTGACGCGCGCGGCGCCGCGTTCAGTGGACATCTTTCGTGCATCGTTCTTCCATCCTATCACTGTTGATAAGGACGCGCAATAATAATCTCGCGTTGCGATACCAGTGTGCATCAGACTGATAATTACCTAAAACGAAAGAGAAACAATACGTATCCGTATTATGATATCGTGCGCGCTTCCGCGTTTCGCCGTCATCATTAGCCGTCTTTCCGGCATCGTCATCGACGGGTTCGCGCCGCCATTTTGTTACGACCGCGTCACGACGCGATCGCCACGACTTCCGCCCCCTCGTTCCTTCATGCGAAACGTATGCGTACACGACCACCTCGATAGCGTTTGCCGACATTTTGTATAACCTGTTGTGGCACTGTGCGATAATTCGCGTTAACTATCATTGCTCGTGACTTTCGGGCGTAAATCATTGCACGCTGTGTGTATTCGAGTGAAGATAAATTTGAACCTCATGCGTTACTCTTTACCGATCATTTTCTTTCATTTGTAAAACTACGCCGATTGCATTCTCGTCCATCATCGACGTATTCGCTTCCATTTGTAAGATTATTGTTTGATGAACGACAATTATTGTTCATTTCGAAGAATTATGTCACATTCACCCTCGTTTTTTCTACCGGTTTCGATCTTTTTCTACGAATTAAATCTTAATTTTCCACTTATACGGACGTTGCTTTGCTTAATTGTTATTTTATTAACTACATTACTTCTTCCGATAAGCTCCATCCTCGGGTCCCGTTCCCGTCCGTTGTTCAATCAACAGCAATTCAGCATTTATGAAAAAAATTCGACTTTTATTCACGATCATTAATTAAAAAATCATCTCGCGAATTTGCGAAAGAAGCAGTTCGTTACAGTACAATATTTGCAAACGTACGGCGGGTATTTTCAGCGCTCGCCGTTTTTTTCCAGTAAGGTCAATCGATTAACCACCAGAATTTTTTTTCGTTTAGACGGGCTTTATCACACTTGTCACGATCCGGTATCGACTTATCATATCGCCACAGTGGATTTTCCTGAGAGGTATCTTAATTTTTCTCGTATAGAATGTGTGTCTGTCCTCTTTTCCTATGCGCATGGTAAATTATTGGGACATTATTGACATCTTGTATATATTTGTTCGCATCTAAAAATAGAAAACTTTCGGGTGGTAAGTATCCAGTTTTAAGCGTATTTTCAATATAATTCCAATCTGTATAGCACGGACCGCTTATCAGATTATTTCCGTGGATCGACGCCGTGTTAGCCCAGTGTTTTCGTATAATATTTAGCAAGTGAACATCGATTCTTGGTATTTTCGCTTCGTTGTAGATTTTTTGGTTACTAATATGTAACGTATAATCCGTCTCGGCTGATCTATATTTCCCTAAGCACGCTCTTAAACATTTTCGCTCGAAGGATCTAAGCTTTTCCATTATCGGTGGGCGTTGGTTAAACCATATAGCACATCCATATGTTAAAATCGGTCTAACAAACGCACAGTAACATATGATTTTGGTTCTTGGGTTTAGATTTTTGTTGTAGAAGAGTCTGCTTAGTCTCATAAACGTTTGCCTCGCTTTATTTAGGTTGATTTCTATGTGTTGTGTGTACGTTAAGTGTTGATCAATGTTGACTCCTAAATATTTCACGATCGTTTTATGTGGTATAATTTCGTTTGTTTCAGCATCTGCGGTTATCTGGAAGTTTCGCCAGTTCCTTTTCACTTCTCGTGTCGCTCGTATCATCTTTGGTCTGAACAGGATAGTTTCGCACTTGTTGTTATTTATTTTTAATTTCCAATTGTTGCAATAAAATTTAATTTTTTCGAACATTTGTTGCAATTCTTCTTGAACTATAGTTAATTTTTTGTCCTTCGAATAAATAATTAAGTCGTCAGCGAAAGCGAGTGCGTTGCGCTTCGGATTTACGTTTATACCGTCGAGAAAAATGATATCGCTATTGTAAATATTAAACAGAATCGGTGAATTTACCGTGCCCTGCTGCAGGCCATTCCGAAGGACGTGGTGTGTGGTCGATGTTATTACTCCATCCGTAGTTTTAAAACTTCGATTTTCGATCATGTTCCATATCAATTTTATTATATGGATCGGAAATTTCTTTTTTAAAAGCTTATATATAAGACCTCTTATCCATATCGTGTCGAAAGCTTTTTCTAAGTCGATGAGACATGCTCCTACACAATAACCTTTATTCAGGCTCCAGCAAATGTCTGATGTGAGTTTCGTTATTCCATGAATGGTCGAATGTTTGTGCCTAAACCCAAACTGATAATCTGGTATTATACCGTTGTCACTGCATACTTTATTTATAGCTATATTTATAACGATTTCGTAGACTTTTCCGATGTTTGGAAGAAGACTTATCGGTCTGTAGCTACTGGGATTCGATTTTTCCTTGCCTGGTTTAGGTATCGCGATCACGACTGCTTTTTTCCACCTCTCTGGGAAATACGTTATATTTATTGCGTTGTTGAAAAGGATGCAGTAGTCCCGGATTACAACGGTAGGTAAATTTTTAATAACTACATTTGGAATCTCATCGATGCCCGACGATTTTTTGCTATTTAGCTTTCGAATTATTTTCGTCAGTAAACTTGTGTTGGTAAACAAATCGTGTAACTCGTTCGGATTGTCTGACGTATTTGCAATAGAAAAGTTTACTCGTCGTCTCGATTCTATCTCATCCGTTCGCATTTCTTCTCTGATTTTATTCGTTTCGTTCATTATAATGTTGGTCAATCCCTCGCTACCTAGGTTGTCATTTTGATCGTGTATCGCCGCAAAGTGACAACCTAAAATTTCTAATTTTTCGCGAATGTTGGAGACGCAATAATTTCCTTGCGCATCTCTCCGACACTGATCTTTATTTATGCCTGATGCATCGATGAGATCAGTTCGTTCGGCTGGTATCGACATGTCCGTTATTTCTGTTTTACCCTTGGGTCGGAATATTTGATTCACCAATGGGAACATATTTTTTGAATCGTTGACCGGTATACTTTTAATTTTTTTTTGCCAGTAGGCGTTGATAGACTTATAATATTCTTGTTTCAATAATTTTCTAGTACCTATTAACATTTCTTGGTATATTCGGAGTTGTTGATTATTATAAGCATCAAATCTTCTGTAAATTTTGTTTACTTTTGTGATAAGTGAGCTTTTCAATTTTTGTAACTCCTCGATCTCGAAGTTTTTATAACAATCAACACTATCCCGAGGTTTTCTTTTCGGAACGGATTTATTTATAGCGTTCTGAATTTCTTTTTCTATTTCTACTATATAACTGTCTATTTGTTCCTTTTGTAAATTTTTATCGTTTGGAATATTCCTCGTGTGATGTTTTATCAGATAATTTTGAAAATAGGCCCAATTTGTTTTTCTATAGTTTAGTCTGTGTGTTTCTTTTTCGGTTTCGAGTTCCCATTTCGTTTGTGCGCTGCGCCGGATACTAATAGCTATCGCGTTATGGTCGCTGTCATACGGTATTGTTTTGATCTTGTCTTCGATCGTGTCTATCCTAAGTCTACCGTCTGCGATACATATATCGAGGTAAGATCTCCCTCTCGGGTATGTAGGGAAATCTGTGCCGTAAAGTCGCGCTTTGTATTTAATCCCGTTTGTTTCGAGCCATTGGCTTAGGAATAAACCACGCTGGTTGTTAATCGCATTTCCCCACGAGGCATGTTTCGCATTTAAGTCACCTGCCATTATAAAATAATTCTTAACTTCATTTAACTTTAATTGTTTAAATAAGTTTTCGAATTCGGTGGCAAACTCGTTCGGCTTTCCGCGCGGGGCATACACACTTACGACGTACAGACGTTCACGGTTGTTGACGTTGATTTCGATTGCCAAAGTCTCGAGAATATTTGTATCGTTGATGAAATCCAGAGGCGTCATTTCGAACTGCAGAGGTTTTTTTATGAGTATGCCTACTCCCCCTCCCAGTTTACTGTTGGGTCTGTCCTTCCTCAGCATTGTATAATTTTTAAACTCTAGCTTGTGAATTTTGTTGAGCTTCGTTTCGTTGAGAAGAACTATATGTGGCTTAGTTTTTCTCAACAATTGCAGTAACGAAGCTCTTCGTTGGTTTTGGAGTTTACGTTTACGGAGATTATTTTAAGCTGGTCTAAACTAATTACATTCTCCGAGGGGTTTCGACGAATCATTGTACCGGTGTTTGGTTCGGTCGGAGCAACGAGAAGAGCGTATCAATTTTTTGTGTATTCGATTGAATTGCTTCCATAATCCATGAAAATTGCTGTTGCATCGCTTCAACAATCATCGAGAGATCGGTCGGTACGTTACCAGTGGCGATTCTCGTTTTTTCGATTTGCGTTGTATGGGTTTTAGCCCTGTCGGCGTAGCTTTTTCGTGGTGTTGCGAAATTATTTGCTGCTCCTGTAGTCGGATTAGCTCTGGTTAGGTGTGAATAACCTTTCGGTAGGGGTTCACGAGAGTTCATTCCCCTAACGTTCGCGTTATTATTCGAGGATTGTTTTGCTTTAAACTCCAGCTGTTTCGGACAGCCGCGATACGATGCCGGATGGCCGAAGTCTCCACACAGCACGCAGTAAACACGGTCTTTTGACGTTTCGGCCGGGTCCTTGCTAATTTGACATTCGCCGGGACCGTGAGGAACGTTACATTTGACACATCGATAGCTCATGTTGCAGTTAGTCGCAGTATGGCCGAGACGTTGACAATTTCTACACTGCACTGTATTCGGTCTGTTAATTTTTTCCCACCGAATAACCTGGTGAGCGATGTATTTTATTTCGTGCAGCTTACCCGCTACGCTGTCGGCTGACAGTTGTACACGATACATAGACAAACACTTGTTGTCCTTTATCGATTTGGCGGTTGTGTGCCGCACCACGTTCAAAAATGTTAAGTCACTGTTTTCTTTTTGTTTTAGAAACGCTAACACTTCGCTTGGGTCGAAACTACCGTCTATGCCTTTTAACATAAACGTTTGTACTTTTTCTTCCTTCGGAGTGTACGTATAAAATTGCGCGTCCACTTCTTTTAAAATGTTTTTAACTTTTTTGTGTTCTTCGTAGCTGTTCACTATAAGCAAATGTTGTTTGTCATTTTGCCTTTTAATTTTAAAGTCTTTATTGTCCAGCACTTGCGATAAAACCTCGATCGTGTCTTTAATATCCTGCCGATAGATAGTTATCGGAGGCACTTTATTTCGTTTCGTTGCGAGAGATTTTCTTGCCGGCTCGTGGTTCGTTGCTTCCATATCCGCTGGTGAACGTCGATCCGTCCTTTTGCCTTTCGGTGTGGTTTTCGGGGTTACCTGGCGTCGATTTTTTTTGCGGATAGCCGTTATCCATTCCTCGGGTGTCGTAGCGTTTCGAATTGTTATTGTTTTGTCGTTGTCGTCGTCGTTGGCTTTGGATTGCTGTTCGTGCCTCGTGTCGCTGTCTCCGAGCGGTGAAAAACGGTTTGACGTTTGAATTTGCTGTCGCTGTGGACTGTGGAGCCAGCGATCTTTTAACGCCTCGTTTTCCTCTCGAAGCTTCGTGATTTCTTCTCGGAGTAGAGCCAACTCTGATTTCGGAATCGATATTTCACTTTCTTCGCTCTCCATTTTTTGGTTCGAATCGTGCATCGGATTCGAACCGTTTTCGGGACTAGGTGTCGGAGTGAATTTCGATTTCCTTTTTTTCATGGCTTGCATAAAATTCGGCTTAGGTGTCGATTTATTTTTAGCGGTTATGGCTTTTGCAGCCTGCATTTCTCGGGTCACCTGTACCGTAAATCTAGGGTCGTTAATAAGTTTTTCCAAGTTCTTTCGCGCGTACGAAATTTTTCCGATTTTCGTCGGTAGCACCGGTGAATACGTGGGTGTTTGCACTGTTTCTTTTATCGACTGCGTTGTGCATCGTGGAGTCACTGGCTCTTGGCTAGCATCGCGTTCGCGTGAACTCACATTTTCGGTAGATGTACTTGCTATATTCTCAATGACGAGACTCGGCTGATTCGCCCGCGTTCGAAATAATAACAAAAGTCGCGTAAAGGTGAGACAACTCGCTCTCCGTGCCGATGTAAACGACCGATTCGGACGCTTGACCGGCAACGACTGACGAGACGAGAACTGGTGTGCTCAGCATGGTATGGTCGTTGGCGAATGCATTGCTTTTCTGGCTCCCTATCAATGACACAGTTCCGACAAGTTTGATTTTTTCGCCTAGTAGCATTAAAATCGAAAGATTTTAATAAGTAATCTCATTAAATACGACGTTTAGCTGTACCGAAGACGGCCACAATTCAATATTTTACTTCCGTGTCTATACACGAGTAATTGGAGTGCGGGTACGCTCGTCGTCGTAAGGAGCATGGCGCTATTGTTTGGGAAGGGTTTATAATCCCGACTTAATCCCCAATAGTGAGCTTAGGACGCATCGGAGCAAAGGAAAAAAATAATAAAAAAATCGACAATGATGACAGGATACTTGTTCAAAAAAAAAAAAAAAGAATGCCAACGGCACGCGGTGTTCCCAAGCGGTCACCCATCCAAGTACTGACCGCGCCCAATGCTGCTTAACTTCAGTGATCGGACGAGAACTGGTGTTTTTTTTTTTTTTTTAAATTGTTTATTCGTTTCAGCCAGAGGTACATCAGTATAAAATCTTCAATAAACAGAGGATCGTATTTCTTTGTATTTTCGTCGTACAAAATGGCTAAAAACATTTAGCGCGCTTTGTAGTGTCTTCGTGAGTCGCTATCGCAATTGTGTATTTATTTTACTCTCTTCTTTGTTCATGATACATTGTTTCGTATATCGCTCATCACATTTAGATGAAATAGAAAGGCTGTTTGAAAACTATTTCCGTATTCGCTTGTGCTGACGGCATCTTACAAATATCTACATTTTTACAGGACTTAGGTCTAATTCATACTTCCCTATATTTATTATTTCCTACCTATATACACTATTTACAAAATGAGGGATTGATACTCCCGTCATCGCGACATTTTTTTTTCCTTCGTTTAATCTTTTTGCTTAATTTATATACCTAACCACCAGTATTTCTTTGTTTTTAACCTCGATGTGTCTTTCCTGTCACGATCAGGTATTGACATGTCGTAACGCCAAAGCGGGTTTGCAATACAGGTGTCTAAATTTGATTCATATAGGATATGTTTCTGTCTTCGTTTTCTCTGAGCGTGATAAATAATCGGGATGTTATTGGGGCCTTGGATGTAGCCATTCGCATCAAGGAATAAGAAACTTTCCGGCGGTAAATATCCGGTTTCTAGCGATTTTCTAATGTAGTTCGGGTCTACATAACACGGGCCCAATATCAAATTGTTCGCTTGGTTTTTCGATGTGTTCATCCAGTGATTTCGTATAATATTTAACAGATGTATGTCTATCCTTGTAATGTTCGCTTCGTTGTAAATTTCTCGGTTACTTATGTAATGCGTGAAATCAGTTTCCGGTGACCTATATTTGCCGAGACAAGCTCTTAAACATTTTCTTTCGAAAACTCTGAGTTTTTCCATCGTGGCTGGACACTGGTTAAACCATATTGCACAACCGTACGTGATAAGTGGCCTGATTAGAGTGCAGTAGCAAATAATTTTTGTTCTGGTATTAAGATTTTTATTGTAAAAGAGTCTATTGAGTTTTAAAAAAGTTTTTCTCGCTTTGTTGAGTTGTATTTCTAGATGTTGCGTGTATGTTAAATGCTGATCGAAGTTTACTCCAAGATATTTGACTATCAGCTTGTGTGGTATAGCGTTAGCTGCCGGGTTTTGCGGTTTAATATTAAAATTTTTCCAATTTCTTTTGACCTCTCGTGTTGCATTAGCAAGTTTCGGTTTGAACAATATCGTTTCGCACTTATCGTTGTTTATTTTTAGTTTCCAGCTATTGCAATAGAATTGAATTAACGTGAACATATTTTGTAATTCGTCTTGAACTATTTGTATTTTTTTATCTTGTGAGTAGATTATAAGATCATCTGCAAAAGCTAATGCTTTACGTTTTGGATTTTTGTTGATATCCATGAGGAATAATATATCGCTGTTATAAATATTGAATAAAACCGGAGAGTTGACTGTACCTTGTTGCAAGCCATTTTTCAACTGATATTCTTTAATCGACGTATTCGTACCATCCGTGGTTTTGAAACTCCTATTTTTGATCATATTCCATATCAGTTTTATCATATGTCTAGGAAATTTTTTTTTCGATAGTTTATATATTAGTCCTTCGATCCAAATTGTGTCAAAGGCTTTTTCAAGGTCTATGAGGCATGCGGCTACGCAATTGCCGTTGTTCAGACTCCAACAAATATCCGAAGTTAATTTTGTTATGCCGTGGATGGTCGAGTGTTTATGCCGAAAGCCGAATTGATAGTCTGGTATTATATTGTTTTCGTCACAGAACTTTGTTATTGATATATTAATCACGATTTCGTAGACCTTCCCTACGTTTGGTAACAAGCTTATTGGTCTGTAGCTACTCGGGTTTGCTTTCTCCTTACCCGGCTTGGGTATTGCAATCAGTGCCGGATTAAGCCTGCGCGGGGCCCGTAGCAAATTTCATTAGGGGGCCCCTGGTTTGACAGAGAATATGAAATAAAACACAACTTTGACAAAAAGACTTTTCTCGATTGAGCGTTGGCAAATTTATAGATGACACCAGTGAAATCGATTTCTTTCAGTGAATCGCATTCGATATTCATCAGAGTGAGGCTATTTAGACGATCTGGTCCCATCGTGTTCCTCAACTCACTTTTCACGCGCTTTAATGTTGAAAAAGAACGTTCTCCGCTGCAGTTGGTAATCATTAAAGATATATAAATGCGTAAGACTATTTCCACATTTGGGAAACACGACTCTAATGAGTTTTCCATTATTAGTCTATAAAATTGTATATAAAACTGACAGAATCGTGGTTTATTGTTTGGTCGTATGTTTTTTTTTTTTTGAATTCAAGAAATCGCTGCTCATATTTTGCACTTCACTACTTCCTTTCGCAATCCAAGAATCTCGATTGAAGTTGCTCAGCGTTCCACCAATATTATTGGAGTACATTGTATCGGATTGTTTTTGACTTGTAGAAGATATTGCTACGTCGGAAGCAAGTGCTTTGCTTTTGACCGCTTTTTGGCTTAAAGACGCGACTCCTATATTTTTTTCTTTTATTTCGTTGGATTCAGCACCATCGCTCCGAACGTTAAAAAAAATCATAAAGCTTGCGTGTTTTTGATATTGTATCTTGTTTCATTTTTTACTTCTCATATTTTGCCTCACGCTTTGCGCTCCCAGAAGGGTACTGTCGACCCGTATCTCTGGCTCTGCTATGAATGATAACTATCCCGATCTGGATATAACGGTAGAAGGGACAACAAATTACCAAATTAAATATAATTCTCCTCCCTACTTATGCAAACGTCATATCCTAAGTGGAAATATCTATATATATACATTAGTGTTTCGAAAAAAAAAATTTCGATTTTCCAACGGGCCACACCTGAAATAGTTTGCTTAGATAGAAGAAAAAATGCTGGCAAAAGAAAAGAGGATATCGAAACTCAAATGGGAGGGATCTAACACTCAACCTAGAATGCTCATCTTTTCCCGGAACATTTTCTTCTATCGAAGCTGACTTTTTCAGGTGTGGCCCCTTGGAAAATTGAAATTATTTTTTTTTTAAACACTCTAATATACATATACTAAAGTGGTCTTTAGCAATGGTCCTTTATAATTTGAATTGCGTAAACTTCCACATAAATTTCAAATAATTAAAAAAACAAGGTTCGTGATGACCCTCCAACTGATCTCAAAATTCACCAATGCCTTGGGAGTTTTAGAGTTTGACAAATAATTAACATGAGATATTTATCGAATTTATTTCTCATGGGCAAAATATCGGCATAACAAAAATATATTCAAATATGCTTTCTCCATCAAAAAGATGCGTAGATGTGATATACTTGAATATGATATTGTAACTTTGTCAACTTTCAATTTATTATATAATATAAGTTCGTGTTTCTTATGTAGTCATACTAGTTCCACTTCAGGGTAAACTGGCATTTTAGGGTCCAAATTCATGTTCAGTGACCTCGAAAAAGCAAACTAGCTGCAAGTAGAAGCTTGCAAAGTGCTTCCTCCGTATTCCTTCGCACTTGAGCTAATGGTCGAAGTCCTTTATGAGGATTCTCATAAGTACCTTTTTCTTCATTAATGGCTTCCTCATAAAGAATTTCGTCCATTGGCTCAAGTGCGAAGGAATACGGAGGAAGCACTTTGCAAGTTTATACTTGCGGCTAGTTTAGGAAAATTCAAACTCCGGCAAAATTCAGTCCTATATAATTCGATCCCCTCCACCGATCTTTACCAAATTTAATACATAGTGTAGTCGAATGGTGTTCCTGATATGTATCAAGTTCGGGTGTGATCGGTCAAAGCTGCCGCGAGTTGGAACAATACCAAAATTTTTGGTGAAATTCAAAATCACATAAATTCTGAACTTCTTGATGGATTTCGCCCAAATTCAATACCAAATATCCTTAAACATCATTGTTTTTGTGAAGAACTATTTAGACCGATAACTCAAAAATTGCGGACGCTAGAGAGGCCACGCCATTTTTTTTGAAATTTCAAAACGCTGTCAAATCCGAGCCGCTTCGCCATTTCACGGGAGAATAACACATAGCATAGACATTATAAGGCTGCATGAGTGTGCAAAGTTTGAGCGCTGTAGCTTCAACCGTTCTTAAGTTATAGACGTTCGAAATTTGGGAGGCCGTTACACACACACACACACGCACACACGCACATACATCCAGTCATTTTGCTCAAACGTCGTTTCTCGATGTTTTAGGACATTTTGAACGTATTGGCATCAAAATCCCGACAGAGATTTTTTTGACCGTCACAATGCTTCCTTTATGAGGAAGCAGAAACAAGTTTTTAGCATAAATTCAATTTTCAAGCCGCCATATTAGTCACGATGTTTTGTATTTGAGGATCAACGAATTCGCCGGTGAAAGTACGCACCTTTTTGATGGAGAAAGCATATTTAAATACATTTTTCTTATGCCAATATTTTGGTCATGATAAATAAATTCGATAAACATCTCATGTTATTTATTTGTGAAACTCTAAAATTTTCTAGGCATGGATAAATATTGTAATTGGTTGGGGGGAATGCGCGAACATTTAAAAAAAATTATTTGGAATCTACGTAGGAGCTTACGCAATTTTAATAGGAAATTGCCTTCGCTAAGGACCACTCTAGTATACACTGTATACAAACAATGTACGGTTTGTATATGGTAGTGACCATATACTTTTTATATACAAACTGTATGTAATCCGTACGCAGTCCATATTAAAACAAAACGTTATTCATATTTATTTTTTATGTACAATATATTCTTGAACTATATACAGTCTAGATTTATTTCACATACAATACGGCAAACGGTATTTAATATTTATTTTATATGAGGGATAAGCAAATACCAAATCTGCCATCTATATGTAATTTTGCCGAAGCCGCTGGCGAAGTCCGATTTTCTGTTCTGCTCTGTTTTCCTACTATCTCCTTCATTCAACCCCAAGAAGAAATGTATTACCTTAAATGTCATCGGCTGCTATTCTCCGTCGTACAACCAGCGACAAAATGTTGTCCGAGGAATAACGACGTTCTACATAGAATTTGCGACATTTATGAAAAAGTTTTTTTGTATTTGATGAAAAGCTGTGGATTAGGTGAAGGAGGAGGTGTTGAGCAGAGCTGCTGCCATCAGTCGTTACGTCGAGGAATGACTAACGTCAGTAGTGTCACAGAATTGTTTACGAAAACAATCGTAACCCTGCTTTCATATGTGAAGGAACGAAAGGACCGACGACATTGTTGTATTTTTATTATATTTTTCATAAAAGAGAAAAAAAATTAGTAAACTTATATAAACCAGCAGCAAGGAGTGGATGCAATGCACGCCATCATAAATTAATTATAAGCCATAAATTAAAAATCGGGTTGTTTAAGTAATGTTCATCAGGGATGGAGACAGTCTACCTCGGGGCAGTCTAACTCCGCGCAGTCTAACTCGGGACAGTCTCACTCGGCGCAGTCTAACTTGGGGCAGTCTAACTCAGCGCAGTCTGCCTCGGCGATTTTGACAGGTCTACAGTCCGCCTTATCGACAAGAGATATGTATCATTCCTGATTGTTAAAACTAGATGCACGCGCCATCAACCGAGCATGCCTGACGACGCGACTGCTCAGTGGATCTGAACTTGGTCCCTTCGTTCCAAATTGCTATAATAAATCCACAGTACAAAGCTGGCGCAATTTTGAAACCATCTTGTTGCACGGACGGAATTATAGAAATTTAACACCTATTTAATAATAATAAATATTATTATAATAGTACATTATACTTATACATTCACGATATAGTAAATAAGGCAGTTTAAATTTTAATAAATAAGCGACATTATAATCCCACCCGATTTGGTGGTAATTATATGAAAAGACGTAATTTTGGAGCCATCTGCTCGCGACGACGGGCGCCGGTGCAACAAGATGGTTTCAAAATTGCGCCAACATTCTACTGTGGATTTATCGGATTTATTATAGCAATTTGGAACGAAGGGACCAAGTTGAGATCCCCTGAGCAGCCACGTCGTCAGGCATGCTCGGTTGATGGCGCGCGCATCTAGTTTTAACAAACAGGAATAATACATATCTTTTGTCGGTAAGGCGGACTGTAGACCTGTCAAAATCGCGGAGGCAGACTGCGCTGAGTTAGACTGCCCCAAGTTAGACTGCGCCGAGTTAGACTGTCCCCATCCCGTTCATCAAATTTATATTTGAATTATTTTTATTAAATGTTCAAAGTATTATTATTAGTTATTATTATTTAGAGTCCCACTTTCTCTCCATGGCACACAATATGCTATTGTTGTAGTCACATATTTATGTATAAATAGATTATAATGCATTTTTGTATAGATTGTAAGCAAGTTAAATACAGTTTGTGCATAAAAAATATATGTCTACTGTTGTATAGGGATTGTCTGTTTTTTTAGATACAGAATATATATTGTTTATCCACTTGGGATACGAACGAATAGCTTACTTACCTTATGCTCAACGTTTTCTATTTTTCTCAGCGATTACTAGAAAAATGTATTCTTGAAAATGTATGTTATGTGTTGTATTGTGTGTGTATGTATGTATGTAGTGTGTATGTATGTATGTATGTATGTATGTATATATGTATGTATGTATGTATGTATGTATGTATGTATGTATTATGTTAAACTCTAAACATGTACTCTCTTGTCTCTTGCCTCAAAGTGCGACTCAAATGATATCTCGGGATGGTGTGAGCTTACGCCGGGGATTCCTAGGTTACAGATTCTTACCTCGTCCCTCCATTGTCGAGCGCCCCTGTGACGTCACGGACTGCAGGCGCGCGCGCGCCCATGAAGGCATCCCGACTCGACATAAAAATCCACAACGTGGGAATCCCCGACGTAAGCCCACACCATCCCGATATCTCACTCTCTCTCCCACTGTTGTATCCGTCGACATATGCAGGGTGAGGTGCACAGGCGCACTCGGCCAGTGGAGCGACGAGCGAACTCTCGGATATCCTTGCGGGATATTTAAATTCCGATTTTCATTCCGCCTGCGCGGGGCCCCCAGAAGCGCGGGGCCCGTAGCATTTGCTACATCTGCTACGTGGCTAATCCGGCACTGATTGCAATAACCACTGCTTTTTTCCATCGGTCCGGAAAGTATGTTAGATTCAGTGCATTGTTAAAAAGTATACAATAATCTCTGATGATTACGTCGGGAAGGTGTTTCAAGACGATATTAGCAATTTCGTCAATTCCGGAAGACTTTTTGGAATTTAATTTTTTGATTATTTTCGTTAATTTTGTTGTGTTGGTAAAGATGTCGCACGAGTCGTCTGGATCATCTGATTTATTGCAGCGCGAAAAAGCTACTAATCTCCTCGCTTCTATTGCGTCTACTTGCATCTCTAACTTTATCCTCCTTGTATGGTCTTCGATGATATTGATTAGACCTTCGCTGCCCATATGATCATTTTGTTCGTGAATTTTAGAAAAATGATAACCTAATATTTCTAGCTTATCCGCAGGGTTCGAGATGCTATAATTACCGCGCTGATCTGTTCGACATTGAGCTGGGTTTACTCCAGATGCTTCTATAAAGTCAACTTTTTCTTGGGTTACCGATAGGTTCGCTATCTCGATTTTGCCTTTAGGCCTAAAAATTTGATTTAACGTCGGGAACATTTTTTTCGGGTCGTTAACTGGTAAGTTTTTTAATTTATCTTGCCAGTACGTATTGATCGATTTTTTGTATTCTTGTTTTAAAAGTTTTCGTGCACCTGCTAGCATATCCTTATACTGTTGCAGCTGAATATTATTACGGGCGTTAAAGTTTCTATATATATTATTAATTTTCGTTATAAGTGAGGATTTCATATTTTGTAAATTGTTGATGTCGGGGTTTCGATAAGCGTCAATACTGTCGTTAAATTTTATTTTCGGCACTACGTGTTGGATCGCTTTCCTGATCTGTTTTTCTATGGTCAAAACATGGTCGTCAATTTCGTTTGTGGTCATGTTCGTTTCATTTGAGATCGTTGTGGTGTACTTTCGATTTAAATATTTTTCAAAATTGGTCCAGTTCGTTTTTCTATAGTTTAGTCTGTGTTGTTCTTCTTGTGCTTCGAGTTCCCATTTAGCTTGTGTATCGCTACAGATATTAAAATTTAAGGCGTTATGGTCGCTGTCGTACGGGATAGTTTTAATACGGCCTTGGTCTGTGTTTATCGTTATCCTACAATCCGCAATACATACGTCGAGGTACGATTGACATCTCGGATACGTAGGAAAGTCCGTGCTATATATTTTCGCTTTATATTCAATTTCGTTTTTACTCAACCAGTCATTTATAAACAAACCTCGCTGGTTATTTATTGTATTACCCCAAGACGCGTGTTTTGCGTTTAAATCGCCTGCAATGACATAGTAGTTGTTAATGTCGTTGAGTTTTAATTGTTTGAATAGGTTGTCGAATTCAGTGTTAAATATATTCGGTTTTCCACGTGGGGCATATACAGAAACGATAAATAATTTCTCGTGTTGTCGCAAATTTATGGAGATCGCTAACGATTCAAGGATTTCGGTGTTACTCGAGAAGTCGGATGCCACAATTTCAAACCTTATGGTCCTTTTCAATAACACCGCGACTCCTCCCCCTTGCTTACTATTCGGACGGTCTCGTCTGAGTACGGTATAATTCTTAAATTCAATTTTGTGCGTGTGGTTTAATTTTGTTTCATTTAAAAGGACTATGTCCGGCGCGAATTTGTTTACCAATTTGAATAGTGATGCTCGTCTTTGGTTTTGAATAAGAGAATTGACATTTACCGTAATTATTTTCAGATGGTTTACGCTTAACAATTTTTTCTTCCTGTTTTCTTCTTCCATTATATCATCGGTTGGCTGGATCGAAGTAGTGCAAATAGACTATCTATTTTTTGCGAGTTTTTTTGAACTGCTTGGATAACGCCTGAAAGTTGTTGTTTCATCGCTTCGACGATAAGTAGGATTTCTTGAGGAGCTTGGCTTGGATAATGTTGATGACTTGCAGTACTCTCTGCGTTCGTCTTGACGAGGTCGGCGTAGCTTTTACCAGGTGTCACCACTTGCTGGGACCTGATAAACCTGGATCTTTCGGGTTGCGTGTAGACTTTGGCCGTTGGATGAAGCTGGCGGATGATATGCTCGTTGTTGTTATTGTTTCGATTCTGTCTAGCTTTAAATTCCAGCTGCTTTTGACAGCCCCGGTAAGATGCCGGATGGCCGAAACTTTGGCACAGAACACAATATACACTATCTTTCGAAGACTCGCGTTGATCTTTCGAATTTTCGCACTGTCCCGGACCGTGTGGTAAATTGCATTTTACACAACGATATTTCATGTTGCAATTCGCCGCAGAATGACCTAACCTTTGACAGTTTTTGCACTGAATCGTTTCTGATTTTTTTATTTTCTCCCAATAAATCACTTGGTGAGCTAAATAATTTAGTTCGTGCAATTTACCGGCTACACTCTCGGCTGTTAATTGCACTCTGTACAAGGGCAGGGTTCTGTTTTCCTTGATGGATTTTGCGGTCGTGTGACGCGTAACACTCACGAATTTTAAACTGTCTGTTTCCTTTTCTTTTAAGTATTCCAAGACTTCACTGGGCTCGAAACTACTGTCTATTCCTTTTAGCATGAAAGTTTGAACTTTTTCTTCTTTCGGGGTGTATGTGTAAAACTGCGCATCCACTTCTTTTAATACGTTTTTCGCTTTTTTGTGTTCATCGTAAGAATTGAGAATTAATGTGTGTTGAACGTCACTTTGTCGCTTAATTTTGAACATGTCGTTGTTCAAAACTTTCGACAACACGTTGATTGTATCCTTCACATCTTGTCGATATATGGTGATGGGAGGAACCTTCGCTCCCTTCGTTGCTAACGGTGGCTTCGTCGTCGCTCTCGCTGTGCTGCTCACTGTTGACATTCGTCCTTTCTGTTCCCTTATCGTCTTTGTAAGAGTGATTTGGCTTTTGTTTTTCTGCCGCAATACCGATACCCAGCCTTCATCTTCGATCATGGCCGCACCGGACATTTCGGTTGGCGTATTGTTTACGACTCCGTTTGAATCTCCATGGCTTGAGAGGTTGTTCAACGTTGAAATTTGAACGGTTTGTGCTCGCGTTTGGCAGTCCAGGCGACGTATTAACTGCTGAATTTCTTTTTTCAGCTCAGCGTTTTCCTCTCTCAGCAAGCTGAGTTCGGATGTATCGTCGTTGGTATCCATATTTTCACTAATTATTTTTGGATTTAAATCGTGTGATGAATCATTGCTGCTATCGTCGTTTGTTGAAGCTTTTCCTTTGCGTTTGTTTTTCGCATTGGTAACGTTGGGTTTCGGTGCAAATTTGGCTTTTTTCGGTGATGATTTTATTGATTGCATTTCACGAGCTATCCTCAGCGCGATTCTCGGGTCGTTTAAGTAGTTTTCTAAGTTTTTTCTTACACACGAACTCGTGATTTTCGCTGTCGCGTGGTGTGAAACCGTCGGTGTCTTCTCTATTTTTTTTTCTGCCGTTGGCGATGAGCATGTTGCAGCGACTGTGTCGCCGCATACATCGCTTTGAGATAAATTCGCGTTTTTCGATTCTATTTTATAAACTTTGTACTCGGTTAACTAGAGTTTAAATGTTCACGTTTCAATAAGTAGATTGAGACAACAACTCGCTCTGCGTGCCGCGTATACATCCACTGTGGACGCTTCCCCGGCAACGACTCGACGAGAACTGACGAGAACTGGTGTGCTCAGCATGGTATGGTCGTTGGCGAATGCATTGCTTTTCTGGCTCCATATAAGTGACACAGTTTCGAAAAGTTCGACTTTTTCGCCTTAAAGTATTAAAATCGAAAGATTTTAATGAGTAATCTCATTAAATACGACGTTTAGCTGTACCGAAGACGGCCACAATTCAATATTTTACTTCCGTGTCTATACACGAGTAATTGGAGTGCGGGTACGCTCGTCGTCGTAAGGAGCATGGCGCCATTGTTTGGGAAGGGTTTATAATCCCGACTTAATCCCCAATAGTGAGCCTAGGACGGATCGGAGCAGAGGAAAAAAAATAATAACAAAAAAATCGACAATGATGACGGGATACTTGTTTAAAAAAAAAAAAAAGAGAATGCCAACGGCACGCGGTGTTCCCAAGCGGTCACCCATCCAAGTACTGACCGCGCCCAATGCTGTTAACTTCAGTGATCGGACGAGAACTGGTGTGCTCAGCATGGTATGGTCGTTGGCGAATGCGTTGCTTTTCTGGCTCCATATAAGTGACACAGTTCCGAAAAGTTTGATTTTTTCGCCTAGTAGCATTAAAATCGAAAGATTTTAATGAGTAATCTCATTAAATACGACGTTTAGCTGTACCTAAGATGGCCACAGTTTAATATTTTACTTCCGTGTCTATACACGATTAATTGGAGTGCGGGTACGCTCGTCGTCGTAAGGAGCATGGCGCCATTGTTTGGGAAGGGTTTATAATCCCGACTTAATCCCCAATAGTGAGCCTAGGACGGATCGGAGCAGAGGAAAAAAAATAATAACAAAAAAATCGACAATGATGACGGGATACTTGTTCAAAAAAACAAAAGAGAATGCCAACGGCACGCGGTGTTCCCAAGCGGTCACCCATCCAAGTACTGACCGCGCCCAATGCTGCTTAACTTCAGTGATCGGACGAGAACTGGTGTGCTCAGCATGGTATGGTCGTTGGCGAATGCATTGCTTTTCTGGCTCCTCATGAATGACACAGTTCCGAAAAGTTTGATTTTTTCGCCTAGTAGCATTAAAATCGAAAGATTTTAATAAGTAATCTCATTAAATACGACGTTTAGCTGTACCGAAGACGGCCACAATTCAATATTTTACTTCCGTGTCTATACACGAGTAATTGGAGTGCGGGTACGCTCGTCGTCGTAAGGAGCATGGCGCCATTGTTTGGGAAGGGTTTATAATCCCGACTTAATCCCCAATAGTGAGCCTAGGACGGATCGGAGCAGAGGAAAAAAAAAAATAACAAAAAAAAAAAAAAAAAAAAAAAAAAATCGACAATGATGACGGGATACTTGTTCAAAAAAACAAAAGAGAATGCCAACGGCACGCGGTGTTCCCAAGCGGTCACCCATCCAAGTACTGACCGCGCCCAATGCTGCTTAACTTCAGTGATCGGACGAGAACTGGTGTGCTCAGCATGGTATGGTCGTTGGCGAATGCATTGCTTTTCTGGCTCCATATAAGTGACACAGTTGTGAAAAGTTCGACTTTTTCGCCTTAAAGTATTAAAATCGAAAGATTTTAATGAGTAATCTTATTAAATACGACGTTTAGCTGTACCTAAGATGGCCACAGTTTAATATTTTACTTCCGTGTCTATACACGAGTAATTGGAGTGCGGGTACGCTCGTCGTCGTAAGGAGCATGGCGCCATTGTTTGGGAAGGGTTTATAATCCCGACTTAATCCCCAATAGTGAGCCTAGGACGGATCGGAGCAGAGGAAAAAAAATAATAACAAAAAAATCGACAATGATGACGGGATACTTGTTCAAAAAAACAAAAGAGAATGCCAACGGCACGCGGTGTTCCCAAGCGGTCACCCATCCAAGTACTGACCGCGCCCAATGCTGCTTAACTTCAGTGATCGGACGAGAACTGGTGTGCTCAGCATGGTATGGTCGTTGGCGAATGCATTGCTTTTCTGGCTCCATATAAGTGACACAGTTGTGAAAAGTTCGACTTTTTCGCCTTAAAGTATTAAAATCGAAAGATTTTAATGAGTAATCTTATTAAATACGACGTTTAGCCGTACCCAAAACGGCCACAATTCAATATTTTACTTCCGTGTCTATACACGAGTAATTGGAGTGCGGGTACGCTCGTCGTCGTAAGGAGCATGGCGCCATTGTTTGGGAAGGGTTTATAATCCCGACTTAATCCCCAATAGTGAGCCTAGGACGGATCGGAGCAGAGGAAAAAAATAATAACAAAAAAATCGACAATGATGACGGGATACTTGTTCAAAAAAACAAAAGAGAATGCCAACGGCACGCGGTGTTCCCAAGCGGTCACCCATCCAAGTACTGACCGCGCCCAATGCTGCTTAACTTCAGTGATCGGACGAGAACTGGTGTGCTCAGCATGGTATGGTCGTTGGCGAATGCATTGCTTTTCTGGCTCCATATAAGTGACACAGTTGTGAAAAGTTCGACTTTTTCGCCTTAAAGTATTAAAATCGAAAGATTTTAATGAGTAATCTTATTAAATACGACGTTTAGCCGTACCCAAAACGGCCACAATTCAATATTTTACTTCCGTGTCTATACACGAGTAATTGGAGTGCGGGTACGCTCGTCGTCGTAAGGAGCATGGCGCCATTGTTTGGGAAGGGTTTATAATCCCGACTTAATCCCCAATGGTCAGCTTAGGACGCATTGGAGCAAGGGAAAAAAATAATAACTAAAAAATAGACAATGATGACGTGATATTTAAAAAAAAAAAGGAAAAAGAGAATGCCAACGGCACGCGGTGTTCCCAAGCGGTCACCCATCCAAGTACTGACCGCGCCCAATGCTGCTTAACTTCAGTGATCGGACGAGAACTGGTGTGCTCAGCATGGTATGGTCGTTGGCGAATGCATTGCTTTTCTGGCTCCTCATGAATGACACAGTTCCGAAAAGTTTGATTTTTTCGCCTAGTAGCATTAAAATCGAAAGATTTTAATAAGTAATCTCATTAAATACGACGTTTAGCTGTACCGAAGACGGCCACAATTCAATATTTTACTTCCGTGTCTATACACGAGTAATTGGAGTGCGGGTACGCTCGTCGTCGTAAGGAGCATGGCGCCATTGTTTGGGAAGGGTTTATAATCCCGACTTAATCCCCAATAGTGAGCCTAGGACGGATCGGAGCAGAGGAAAAAAAAAAATAACAAAAAAAAAAAAAAAAAAAAAAAAAAAATCGACAATGATGACGGGATACTTGTTCAAAAAAACAAAAGAGAATGCCAACGGCACGCGGTGTTCCCAAGCGGTCACCCATCCAAGTACTGACCGCGCCCAATGCTGCTTAACTTCAGTGATCGGACGAGAACTGGTGTGCTCAGCATGGTATGGTCGTTGGCGAATGCATTGCTTTTCTGGCTCCATATAAGTGACACAGTTGTGAAAAGTTCGACTTTTTCGCCTTAAAGTATTAAAATCGAAAGATTTTAATGAGTAATCTTATTAAATACGACGTTTAGCTGTACCTAAGATGGCCACAGTTTAATATTTTACTTCCGTGTCTATACACGAGTAATTGGAGTGCGGGTACGCTCGTCGTCGTAAGGAGCATGGCGCCATTGTTTGGGAAGGGTTTATAATCCCGACTTAATCCCCAATAGTGAGCCTAGGACGGATCGGAGCAGAGGAAAAAAAATAATAACAAAAAAATCGACAATGATGACGGGATACTTGTTCAAAAAAACAAAAGAGAATGCCAACGGCACGCGGTGTTCCCAAGCGGTCACCCATCCAAGTACTGACCGCGCCCAATGCTGCTTAACTTCAGTGATCGGACGAGAACTGGTGTGCTCAGCATGGTATGGTCGTTGGCGAATGCATTGCTTTTCTGGCTCCATATAAGTGACACAGTTGTGAAAAGTTCGACTTTTTCGCCTTAAAGTATTAAAATCGAAAGATTTTAATGAGTAATCTTATTAAATACGACGTTTAGCCGTACCCAAAACGGCCACAATTCAATATTTTACTTCCGTGTCTATACACGAGTAATTGGAGTGCGGGTACGCTCGTCGTCGTAAGGAGCATGGCGCCATTGTTTGGGAAGGGTTTATAATCCCGACTTAATCCCCAATAGTGAGCCTAGGACGGATCGGAGCAGAGGAAAAAAATAATAACAAAAAAATCGACAATGATGACGGGATACTTGTTCAAAAAAACAAAAGAGAATGCCAACGGCACGCGGTGTTCCCAAGCGGTCACCCATCCAAGTACTGACCGCGCCCAATGCTGCTTAACTTCAGTGATCGGACGAGAACTGGTGTGCTCAGCATGGTATGGTCGTTGGCGAATGCATTGCTTTTCTGGCTCCGTATGAATAACACGGTTGCGAAAAGTTTATTTTTTTCGCCTAGTAGCATTAAAATCGAGAGATTTCAATTAGTAATCCCATTATATACGACGTTTAGATGTACCTAAGATGGCCACACCTCAATATTTTACTTCCGTGTCTATACACGAGTAATTGGAGTGCGGGTACGCTCGTCGTCGTAAGGAGCATGGCGCCATTGTTTGGGAAGGGTTTATAATCCCGACTTAATCCCCAATAGTGAGCCTAGGACGGATCGGAGCAGAGGAAAAAAAAAAATAACAAAAAAAAAAAAAAAAAAAAAAAAAATCGACAATGATGACGGGATACTTGTTCAAAAAAACAAAAGAGAATGCCAACGGCACGCGGTGTTCCCAAGCGGTCACCCATCCAAGTACTGACCGCGCCCAATGCTGCTTAACTTCAGTGATCGGACGAGAACTGGTGTGCTCAGCATGGTATGGTCGTTGGCGAATGCATTGCTTTTCTGGCTCCTCATGAATGACACAGTTCCGAAAAGTTTGATTTTTTCGCCTAGTAGCATTAAAATCGAAAGATTTTAATTAGATTTAAGATTAATAATTTTTAAGATTTTAATGAGATTTCATTAAATACGACGTTTAGCTGTACCGAAGACGGCCACAATTCAATATTTTACTTCCGTGTCTATACACGAGTAATTGGAGTGCGGGTACGCTCGTCGTCGTAAGGAGCATGGCGCCATTGTTTGGGAAGGGTTTATAATCCCGACTTAATCCCCAATAGTGAGCCTAGGACGGATCGGAGCAGAGGAAAAAAAATAATAACAAAAAAATCGACAATGATGACGGGATACTTGTTCAAAAAAACAAAAGAGAATGCCAACGGCACGCGGTGTTCCCAAGCGGTCACCCATCCAAGTACTGACCGCGCCCAATGCTGCTTAACTTCAGTGATCGGACGAGAACTGGTGTGCTCAGCATGGTATGGTCGTTGGCGAATGCGTTGCATTTCTGGCTCCTCATGAATGACACAGTTCCGAAAAGTTTGATTTTTTCGCCTAGTAGCATTAAAATCGAAAGATTTTAATTAGTAATCTCATTAAATACGACGTTTAGCTGTACCGAAGACGGCCACAATTCAATATTTTACTTCCGTGTCTATACACGAGTAATTGGAGTGCGGGTACGCTCGTCGTCGTAAGGAGCATGGCGCCATTGTTTGGGAAGGGTTTATAATCCCGACTTAATCCCCAATGGTCAGCTTAGGACGCATTGGAGCAAGGGAAAAAAATAATAACTAAAAAATAGACAATGATGACGTGATATTTAAAAAAAAAAAGGAAAAAGAGAATGCCAACGGCACGCGGTGTTCCCAAGCGGTCACCCATCCAAGTACTGACCGCGCCCAATGCTGCTTAACTTCAGTGATCGGACGAGAACTGGTGTGCTCAGCATGGTATGGTCGTTGGCGAATGCATTGCTTTTCTGGCTCCTTATGAATGACACAGTTCCGAAAAGTTTGATTTTTTCGCCTAGTAGCATTAAAATCGAAAGATTTTAATAAGTAATCTCATTAAATACGACGTTTAGCTGTACCGAAGACGGCCACAATTCAATATTTTACTTCCGTGTCTATACACGAGTAATTGGAGTGCGGGTACGCTCGTCGTCGTAAGGAGCATGGCGCCATTGTTTGGGAAGGGTTTATAATCCCGACTTAATCCCCAATAGTGAGCCTAGGACGGATCGGAGCAGAGGAAAAAAAAAAATAACAAAAAAAAAAAAAAAAAAAAAAAATCGACAATGATGACGGGATACTTGTTCAAAAAAACAAAAGAGAATGCCAACGGCACGCGGTGTTCCCAAGCGGTCACCCATCCAAGTACTGACCGCGCCCAATGCTGCTTAACTTCAGTGATCGGACGAGAACTGGTGTGCTCAGCATGGTATGGTCGTTGGCGAATGCATTGCTTTTCTGGCTCCATATAAGTGACACAGTTGTGAAAAGTTCGACTTTTTCGCCTTAAAGTATTAAAATCGAAAGATTTTAATGAGTAATCTTATTAAATACGACGTTTAGCTGTACCTAAGATGGCCACAGTTTAATATTTTACTTCCGTGTCTATACACGAGTAATTGGAGTGCGGGTACGCTCGTCGTCGTAAGGAGCATGGCGCCATTGTTTGGGAAGGGTTTATAATCCCGACTTAATCCCCAATAGTGAGCCTAGGACGGATCGGAGCAGAGGAAAAAAAATAATAACAAAAAAATCGACAATGATGACGGGATACTTGTTCAAAAAAACAAAAGAGAATGCCAACGGCACGCGGTGTTCCCAAGCGGTCACCCATCCAAGTACTGACCGCGCCCAATGCTGCTTAACTTCAGTGATCGGACGAGAACTGGTGTGCTCAGCATGGTATGGTCGTTGGCGAATGCATTGCTTTTCTGGCTCCATATAAGTGACACAGTTGTGAAAAGTTCGACTTTTTCGCCTTAAAGTATTAAAATCGAAAGATTTTAATGAGTAATCTTATTAAATACGACGTTTAGCCGTACCCAAAACGGCCACAATTCAATATTTTACTTCCGTGTCTATACACGAGTAATTGGAGTGCGGGTACGCTCGTCGTCGTAAGGAGCATGGCGCCATTGTTTGGGAAGGGTTTATAATCCCGACTTAATCCCCAATAGTGAGCCTAGGACGGATCGGAGCAGAGGAAAAAAATAATAACAAAAAAATCGACAATGATGACGGGATACTTGTTCAAAAAAACAAAAGAGAATGCCAACGGCACGCGGTGTTCCCAAGCGGTCACCCATCCAAGTACTGACCGCGCCCAATGCTGCTTAACTTCAGTGATCGGACGAGAACTGGTGTGCTCAGCATGGTATGGTCGTTGGCGAATGCATTGCTTTTCTGGCTCCATATAAGTGACACAGTTGTGAAAAGTTCGACTTTTTCGCCTTAAAGTATTAAAATCGAAAGATTTTAATGAGTAATCTTATTAAATACGACGTTTAGCCGTACCCAAAACGGCCACAATTCAATATTTTACTTCCGTGTCTATACACGAGTAATTGGAGTGCGGGTACGCTCGTCGTCGTAAGGAGCATGGCGCCATTGTTTGGGAAGGGTTTATAATCCCGACTTAATCCCCAATGGTCAGCTTAGGACGCATTGGAGCAAGGGAAAAAAATAATAACTAAAAAATAGACAATGATGACGTGATATTTAAAAAAAAAAAGGAAAAAGAGAATGCCAACGGCACGCGGTGTTCCCAAGCGGTCACCCATCCAAGTACTGACCGCGCCCAATGCTGCTTAACTTCAGTGATCGGACGAGAACTGGTGTGCTCAGCATGGTATGGTCGTTGGCGAATGCATTGCTTTTCTGGCTCCTCATGAATGACACAGTTCCGAAAAGTTTGATTTTTTCGCCTAGTAGCATTAAAATCGAAAGATTTTAATAAGTAATCTCATTAAATACGACGTTTAGCTGTACCGAAGACGGCCACAATTCAATATTTTACTTCCGTGTCTATACACGAGTAATTGGAGTGCGGGTACGCTCGTCGTCGTAAGGAGCATGGCGCCATTGTTTGGGAAGGGTTTATAATCCCGACTTAATCCCCAATAGTGAGCCTAGGACGGATCGGAGCAGAGGAAAAAAAAAAATAACAAAAAAAAAAAAAAAAAAAAAAAAAAATCGACAATGATGACGGGATACTTGTTCAAAAAAACAAAAGAGAATGCCAACGGCACGCGGTGTTCCCAAGCGGTCACCCATCCAAGTACTGACCGCGCCCAATGCTGCTTAACTTCAGTGATCGGACGAGAACTGGTGTGCTCAGCATGGTATGGTCGTTGGCGAATGCATTGCTTTTCTGGCTCCATATAAGTGACACAGTTGTGAAAAGTTCGACTTTTTCGCCTTAAAGTATTAAAATCGAAAGATTTTAATGAGTAATCTTATTAAATACGACGTTTAGCTGTACCTAAGATGGCCACAGTTTAATATTTTACTTCCGTGTCTATACACGAGTAATTGGAGTGCGGGTACGCTCGTCGTCGTAAGGAGCATGGCGCCATTGTTTGGGAAGGGTTTATAATCCCGACTTAATCCCCAATAGTGAGCCTAGGACGGATCGGAGCAGAGGAAAAAAAATAATAACAAAAAAATCGACAATGATGACGGGATACTTGTTCAAAAAAACAAAAGAGAATGCCAACGGCACGCGGTGTTCCCAAGCGGTCACCCATCCAAGTACTGACCGCGCCCAATGCTGCTTAACTTCAGTGATCGGACGAGAACTGGTGTGCTCAGCATGGTATGGTCGTTGGCGAATGCATTGCTTTTCTGGCTCCATATAAGTGACACAGTTGTGAAAAGTTCGACTTTTTCGCCTTAAAGTATTAAAATCGAAAGATTTTAATGAGTAATCTTATTAAATACGACGTTTAGCCGTACCCAAAACGGCCACAATTCAATATTTTACTTCCGTGTCTATACACGAGTAATTGGAGTGCGGGTACGCTCGTCGTCGTAAGGAGCATGGCGCCATTGTTTGGGAAGGGTTTATAATCCCGACTTAATCCCCAATAGTGAGCCTAGGACGGATCGGAGCAGAGGAAAAAAATAATAACAAAAAAATCGACAATGATGACGGGATACTTGTTCAAAAAAACAAAAGAGAATGCCAACGGCACGCGGTGTTCCCAAGCGGTCACCCATCCAAGTACTGACCGCGCCCAATGCTGCTTAACTTCAGTGATCGGACGAGAACTGGTGTGCTCAGCATGGTATGGTCGTTGGCGAATGCATTGCTTTTCTGGCTCCGTATGAATAACACGGTTGCGAAAAGTTTATTTTTTTCGCCTAGTAGCATTAAAATCGAGAGATTTCAATTAGTAATCCCATTATATACGACGTTTAGATGTACCTAAGATGGCCACACCTCAATATTTTACTTCCGTGTCTATACACGAGTAATTGGAGTGCGGGTACGCTCGTCGTCGTAAGGAGCATGGCGCCATTGTTTGGGAAGGGTTTATAATCCCGACTTAATCCCCAATAGTGAGCCTAGGACGGATCGGAGCAGAGGAAAAAAAAAAATAACAAAAAAAAAAAAAAAAAAAAAAAAATCGACAATGATGACGGGATACTTGTTCAAAAAAACAAAAGAGAATGCCAACGGCACGCGGTGTTCCCAAGCGGTCACCCATCCAAGTACTGACCGCGCCCAATGCTGCTTAACTTCAGTGATCGGACGAGAACTGGTGTGCTCAGCATGGTATGGTCGTTGGCGAATGCATTGCTTTTCTGGCTCCTTATCAATGACACAGTTCCGAAAAGTTCGACTTTTCCGCCTTAAAGTATTAAAATCGAAAGATTTTAATGAGTAATCTCATTAAATACGACGTTTAGCTGTACCGAAGACGGCCACAATTCAATATTTTACTTCCGTGTCTATACACGAGTAATTGGAGTGCGGGTACGCTCGTCGTCGTAAGGAGCATGGCGCCATTGTTTGGGAAGGGTTTATAATCCCGACTTAATCCCCAATAGTGAGCTTAGGACGCATCGGAGCAAAGGAAAAAAATAATAACAAGAAAATCAACAATGATGACAGGATACTTGTTAAAAAAAAAAAAAAAAGAATGCCAACGGCACGCGGTGTTCCCAAGCGGTCACCCATCCAAGTACTGACCGCGCCCAATGCTGCTTAACTTCAGTGATCGGACGAGAACTGGTGTGCTCAGCATGGTATGGTCGTTGGCGAATGCATTGCTTTTCTGGCTCCTTATGAATGACACAGTTCCGAAAAGTTTGATTTTTTCGCCTAGTAGCATTAAAATCGAAAGATTTTAATAAGTAATCTCATTAAATACGACGTTTAGCTGTACCGAAGACGGCCACAATTCAATATTTTACTTCCGTGTCTATACACGAGTAATTGGAGTGCGGGTACGCTCGTCGTCGTAAGGAGCATGGCGCCATTGTTTGGGAAGGGTTTATAATCCCGACTTAATCCCCAATAGTGAGCTTAGGACGCATCGGAGCAAAGGAAAAAAATAATAACAAGAAAATCAACAATGATGACAGGATACTTGTTAAAAAAAAAAAAAAAAGAATGCCAACGGCACGCGGTGTTCCCAAGCGGTCACCCATCCAAGTACTGACCGCGCCCAATGCTGCTTAACTTCAGTGATCGGACGAGAACTGGTGTGCTCAGCATGGTATGGTCGTTGGCGAATGCATTGCTTTTCTGGCTCCTTATGAATGACACAGTTCCGAAAAGTTTGATTTTTTCGCCTAGTAGCATTAAAATCGAAAGATTTTAATAAGTAATCTCATTAAATACGACGTTTAGCTGTACCGAAGACGGCCACAATTCAATATTTTACTTCCGTGTCTATACACGAGTAATTGGAGTGCGGGTACGCTCGTCGTCGTAAGGAGCATGGCGCCATTGTTTGGGAAGGGTTTATAATCCCGACTTAATCCCCAATAGTGAGCTTAGGACGCATCGGAGCAAAGGAAAAAAATAATAACAAGAAAATCGACAATGATGACAGGATACTTGTTCAAAAAAAAAAAAAAAGAATGCCAACGGCACGCGGTGTTCCCAAGCGGTCACCCATCCAAGTACTGACCGCGCCCAATGCTGCTTAACTTCAGTGATCGGACGAGAACTGGTGTGCTCAGCATGGTATGGTCGTTGGCGAATGCATTGCTTTTCTGGCTCCTTATGAATGACACAGTTCCGAAAAGTTTGATTTTTTCGCCTAGTAGCATTAAAATCGAAAGATTTTAATAAGTAATCTCATTAAATACGACGTTTAGCTGTACCGAAGACGGCCACAATTCAATATTTTACTTCCGTGTCTATACACGAGTAATTGGAGTGCGGGTACGCTCGTCGTCGTAAGGAGCATGGCGCCATTGTTTGGGAAGGGTTTATAATCCCGACTTAATCCCCAATAGTGAGCCTAGGACGGATCGGAGCAGAGGAAAAAAAATAATAACAAAAAAATCGACAATGATGACGGGATACTTGTTCAAAAAAACAAAAGAGAATGCCAACGGCACGCGGTGTTCCCAAGCGGTCACCCATCCAAGTACTGACCGCGCCCAATGCTGCTTAACTTCAGTGATCGGACGAGAACTGGTGTGCTCAGCATGGTATGGTCGTTGGCGAATGCGTTGCATTTCTGGCTCCTCATGAATGACACAGTTCCGAAAAGTTTGATTTTTTCGCCTAGTAGCATTAAAATCGAAAGATTTTAATTAGTAATCTCATTAAATACGACGTTTAGCTGTACCGAAGACGGCCACAATTCAATATTTTACTTCCGTGTCTATACACGAGTAATTGGAGTGCGGGTACGCTCGTCGTCGTAAGGAGCATGGCGCCATTGTTTGGGAAGGGTTTATAATCCCGACTTAATCCCCAATAGTGAGCTTAGGACGCATCGGAGCAAAGGAAAAAAATAATAACAAGAAAATCGACAATGATGACAGGATACTTGTTCAAAAAAAAAAAAAAAGAATGCCAACGGCACGCGGTGTTCCCAAGCGGTCACCCATCCAAGTACTGACCGCGCCCAATGCTGCTTAACTTCAGTGATCGGACGAGAACTGGTGTGCTCAGCATGGTATGGTCGTTGGCGAATGCATTGCTTTTCTGGCTCCTTATCAATGACACAGTTCCGAAAAGTTCGACTTTTCCGCCTTAAAGTATTAAAATCGAAAGATTTTAATGAGTAATCTCATTAAATACGACGTTTAGCTGTACCGAAGACGGCCACAATTCAATATTTTACTTCCGTGTCTATACACGAGTAATTGGAGTGCGGGTACGCTCGTCGTCGTAAGGAGCATGGCGCCATTGTTTGGGAAGGGTTTATAATCCCGACTTAATCCCCAATAGTGAGCTTAGGACGCATCGGAGCAAAGGAAAAAAATAATAACAAGAAAATCAACAATGATGACAGGATACTTGTTAAAAAAAAAAAAAAAAGAATGCCAACGGCACGCGGTGTTCCCAAGCGGTCACCCATCCAAGTACTGACCGCGCCCAATGCTGCTTAACTTCAGTGATCGGACGAGAACTGGTGTGCTCAGCATGGTATGGTCGTTGGCGAATGCATTGCTTTTCTGGCTCCTTATGAATGACACAGTTCCGAAAAGTTTGATTTTTTCGCCTAGTAGCATTAAAATCGAAAGATTTTAATAAGTAATCTCATTAAATACGACGTTTAGCTGTACCGAAGACGGCCACAATTCAATATTTTACTTCCGTGTCTATACACGAGTAATTGGAGTGCGGGTACGCTCGTCGTCGTAAGGAGCATGGCGCCATTGTTTGGGAAGGGTTTATAATCCCGACTTAATCCCCAATAGTGAGCTTAGGACGCATCGGAGCAAAGGAAAAAAATAATAACAAGAAAATCAACAATGATGACAGGATACTTGTTAAAAAAAAAAAAAAAAGAATGCCAACGGCACGCGGTGTTCCCAAGCGGTCACCCATCCAAGTACTGACCGCGCCCAATGCTGCTTAACTTCAGTGATCGGACGAGAACTGGTGTGCTCAGCATGGTATGGTCGTTGGCGAATGCATTGCTTTTCTGGCTCCTTATGAATGACACAGTTCCGAAAAGTTTGATTTTTTCGCCTAGTAGCATTAAAATCGAAAGATTTTAATAAGTAATCTCATTAAATACGACGTTTAGCTGTACCGAAGACGGCCACAATTCAATATTTTACTTCCGTGTCTATACACGAGTAATTGGAGTGCGGGTACGCTCGTCGTCGTAAGGAGCATGGCGCCATTGTTTGGGAAGGGTTTATAATCCCGACTTAATCCCCAATAGTGAGCTTAGGACGCATCGGAGCAAAGGAAAAAAATAATAACAAGAAAATCGACAATGATGACAGGATACTTGTTCAAAAAAAAAAAAAAAGAATGCCAACGGCACGTGGTGTTCCCAAGCGGTCACCCATCCAAGTACTGACCGCGCCCAATGCTGCTTAACTTCAGTGATCGGACGAGAACTGGTGTTTTTTTTTTTATAAATCGTTTATTTGTTCGAGCCGGAGGTACATCAAAAGTGGTTTAGTTTTCTCCAATAAACAAGAGACAATTTCTTTATCCATAATACAAAATGGCTGAATCAGCACGCATTGCAATATTCATCAGTTTTTGTAAAGTACGCGCCTGCGCTAAATCGTTTATTTTTTCGAAACGAATCATGATAACAATCATAATTTTCTTTCGTTTGTATTTACTTGGTGTTTTACAAGGTTATAGAAAGGCGATAAAACTATATCCAATGCTTCGCTTCTGCTCAAGGCATACTTAATTCTAAATACGAAATTAATTTTTTTTTTTTTTTTTTTAAAGAAATAAATATTTACAGTGTTTACAACTAGTTATTACAGCTACTTCTTATCGACTAATATTATGTACAATATTTACAAACGTACGGCGGGTATTTTCAGCGCTCGCCGTTTTTTTCCAGTAAGGTCAATCGATTAACCACCAGAATTTTTTTTCGTTTAGACGGGCTTTATCACACTTGTCACGATCCGGTATCGACTTATCATATCGCCACAGTGGATTTTCCTGAGAGGTATCTAAATTTTTCTCGTATAGAATGTGTGTCTGTCCTCTTTTCCTATGCGCATGGTAAATTATTGGGACATTATTGACATCTTGTATATATTTGTTCGCATCTAAAAATAGAAAACTTTCGGGTGGTAAGTATCCAGTTTTAAGCGTATTTTCGATATAATTCCAATCTGTATAGCACGGACCGCTTATCAGATTATTTCCGTGGATCGACGCCGTGTTAGCCCAGTGTTTTCGTATAATATTTAGCAAGTGAACATCGATTCTTGGTATTTTCGCTTCGTTGTAGATTTTTTGGTTACTAATATGTAACGTATAATCCGTCTCGGCTGATCTATATTTCCCTAAGCACGCTCTTAAACATTTTCGCTCGAAGGATCTAAGCTTTTCCATTATCGGTGGGCGTTGGTTAAACCATATAGCACATCCATATGTTAAAATCGGTCTAACAAACGCACAGTAACATATGATTTTGGTTCTTGGGTTTAGATTTTTGTTGTAGAAGAGTCTGCTTAGTCTCATAAACGTTTGCCTCGCTTTATTTAGGTTGATTTCTATGTGTTGTGTGTACGTTAAGTGTTGATCAATGTTGACTCCTAAATATTTCACGATCGTTTTATGTGGTATAATTTCGTTTGTTTCAGCATCTGCGGTTATCTGGAAGTTTCGCCAGTTCCTTTTCACTTCTCGTGTCGCTCGTATCAACTTTGGTCTGAACAGGATAGTTTCGCACTTGTTGTTATTTATTTTTAATTTCCAATTGTTGCAATAAAATTTAATTTTTTTCGAACATTTGTTGCAATTCTTCTTGAACTATAGTTAATTTTTTGTCCTTCGAATAAATAATTAAGTCGTCAGCGAAAGCGAGTGCGTTGCGCTTCGGATTTACGTTTATACCGTCGAGAAAAATGATATCGCTATTGTAAATATTAAACAGAATCGGTGAATTTACCGTGCCCTGCTGCAGGCCATTCCGAAGGACGTGGTGTCTGGTCGATGTTATTACTCCATCCGTAGTTTTAAAACTTCGATTTTCGATCATGTTCCATATCAATTTTATTATATGGATCGGAAATTTCTTTTTTTAAAGTTTATATATAAGACCTCTTATCCATATCGTGTCGAAAGCTTTTTCTAAGTCGATGAGACATGCTCCTACACAATAACCTTTATTCAGGCTCCAGCAAATGTCTGATGTGAGTTTCGTTATTCCATGAATGGTCGAATGTTTGTGCCTAAACCCAAACTGATAATCTGGTATTATACCGTTGTCACTGCATACTTTATTTATAGCTATATTTATAACGATTTCGTAGACTTTTCCGATGTTTGGAAGAAGACTTATCGGTCTGTAGCTACTGGGATTCGATTTTTCCTTGCCTGGTTTAGGTATCGCGATCACGACTGCTTTTTTCCACCTCTCTGGGAAATACGTTATATTGATTGCGTTATTGAAAAGTATGCAGTAGTCTCGGATGACGACAGCAGGTAAGTTTTTAAGGACTACATTCGGAATACCATCGATGCCCGACGATTTTTTACTATTTAACTTTTCAAGTATTTTCGTCAGTAAACTTGTGTTGGTAAACATATCGTGTAAGTCGTTCGGATTGTCTGACGTATTTGCAATGGAAAAGTTTACTCGTCGTCTCGATTCTATCTCATCCGTCCGCATTTGTTCTCGTATTTTATTTGTATCGTTCATTATTATGTTCGTCAAGCCTTCGCTACCTAAGTTATCATTTTGATCGTGTATCGCCGCAAAGTGACAACCTAAAATTTCTAATTTTTCACGAATATTGGAGACGCAATAATTTCCCTGCTCATCTCTTCGACACTGATCTTTATTAATGCCCGATGCATCGATAAGATCAGTTCGATCGGCTGGTATCGACATGTCCGTTATTTCTGATTTACCCTTGGGTCGGAATATTTGATTCACCAATGGAAACATATTTTTTGAATCGTTGACCGGTATACTTTTAATTTTTTTTTGCCAGTAGGCGTTGATGGATTTATAATATTCTTGTTTTAATAATTTTCTAGTACCCATCAACATTTCTTTGTACAGTCGGAGTTGTTGATTATTATGAGCGTCAAATCTTCTGTAAATTTTGTTTACCTTTGTGATGAGTGAGCTTTTTAATTTTTGTAGCTCCTCGATCTCGAAGTTTTTATAGCAATCAACACTATCCCGAGGTTTTATTTTCGGAACCGATTTATCTATAGCGTTCTGAATTTCTTTTTCTAGTTCTGTTATATAACTGTCTATTTTTTCCTTTTGTAAATTTTTATCGTTTGGAATATTCGTCGTGTGATGTTTTATCAGGTAATTTTGAAAGTAAGCCCAATTTGTTTTTCTGTAGTTTAATCTGTGTGTTTCTTTTTCGGTTTCCAGTTCCCATTTCGCTTGCGCGCTGCGCCGGATACAGATAGCTATCGCGTTATGGTCACTGTCATACGGTATTGTTTTGATCTTGTCTTCGATCGTGTCTATCCTAAGTCTACCGTCTGCGATACATATATCGAGGTAAGATCTCCCTCTCGGGTATGTAGGGAAATCTGTGCCGTAAAGTCGCGCTTTGTATTTTATACCGTTTGTTTCGAGCCATTGGTTCAGGTATAAACCACGCTGATTGTTGATCGCATTTCCCCACGAGGCATGTTTCGCATTTAAGTCACCTGCCATTATAAAATGATTCTTAACTTCATTTAACTTTAATTGTTTAAATAAGTTTTCGAATTCGGCGGCAAACTCGTTCGGCTTTCCGCGCGGGGCATACACACTTACGACGTACAGACGTTCACGGTTGTTGACGTTGATTTCGATTGCCAAAGTCTCGAGAATATTTGTATCGTTGATGAAATCAAGAGGCGTCATTTCGAACTGCAGAGGTTTTTTTATGAGTATGCCTACTCCCCCTCCTAGTTTACTGTTGGGTCTGTCCTTCCTCAGCATTGTGTAATTTTTAAACTCTAGCTTGTGAATTTTGTTGAGCTTCGTTTCATTGAGAAGAACTATATGTGGCTTAGTTTTTCTCAACAATTGCAGTAACGAAGCTCGTCGTTGGTTTTGGACGAGTGAGTTTACGTTTACGGAGATTATTTTAAGCTGGTCTAAACTAATTACATTCTCCGAGGGGTTTCGACGAATCATTGTACCGGTGTTTGGTTCGGTCGGAGCAACGAGAAGAGCGTATCAATTTTTTGTGTATTCGATTGAATTGCTTGCATAATCCATGCAAATTGTTGTTGCATCGCTTCAACAATCATCGAGAGATCGGTCGGTGCGTTACCCGTGGCGATTCTTAGTTTTTCGATTTCCGTTGTATGGGTTTTAACCCTGTCGGCGTAGCTTTTTCGTGGTGTTGCGAATTTACTTGCTGCTCCTGTAGTCGGATTAGCTCTGGTTAGGTGTGAATAACCTTTCGGTCGGGGTTCACGAGAGTTCATTCCCCTAACGTTCGCGTTATTATTCGAAGATTGTTTTGCTTTAAACTCCAGCTGTTTCGGACAGCCGCGATAGGATGCCGGATGGCCGAAGTCTCTACACAACACACAGTAAACACGGTCTTTTGACGTTTCGGCCGGGTCCTTGCTGATTTGACATTCACCGGGACCGTGAGGAACGTTACATTTGACACATCGATAGCTCATGTTGCAGTTAGTCGCAGTATGGCCGAGACGTTGACAATTTCTACATTGCACTGTATTCGGTCTGTTAATTTTTTCCCACCGAATAACCTGGTGAGCGATGTATTTTATTTCGTGCAGCTTACCCGCTACGCTGTCGGCTGACAGTTGTACACGATACATAGACAAACATTTGTTGTCTTTTATCGATTTGGCCGTTGTGTGCCTCACCACGTTCAAGAATGTTAAATCACTATTTTCTTTTTCTTTTAAAAACGCTAACACTTCGCTTGGCTCGAAACTACCGTCTATACCTTTTAACATAAACGTTTGCACTTTTTCTTCTTTCGGAGTGTACGTAAAAAATTGCGCGTCCACTTCTTTTAAAATGTTTTTAACTTTTTTGTGTTCTTCGTAGCTGTTCACTATCAGCAAATGTTGCGTGTCATTTTGCCTTTTAATTTTAAAGTCTTTATTGACCAGCACTTGCGATAGAACTTCGATCGTGTCTTTAATATCTTGCCGATAGATATTAATCGGAGGCACTTTATTTCGTTTCGTTGCGAGAGATTTTCTCGCCGGCTCGTGGTTCGTTGCTTCCATATTCGCTGGTGAACGTCGATCCGTTCGTTTGCCTTTCGGTGTGGTTTTCGGGGTTACCTGGCGTCGATTTTTTTTGCGGATAGCCGTTATCCATTCCTCGGGTGTCGTAGCGTTTCGAATTGTTATTGTTTTGTCGATGTCGTCGTCGTTGGCTTTGGATTGCTGTTCGTGCCTCGTGTCGCTGTCTCCGAGCGGTGAAAAACGGTTTGACGTTTGAATTTGCTGTCGCTGTGGACTGTGGAGCCAGCGATCTTTTAACGCCTCGTTTTCCTCTCGAAGCTTCGTGATTTCTTCTCGGAGTAGAGCCAACTCTGATTTCGGAATCGATATTTCACTTTCTTCGCTCTCCATTTTTTGGTTCGAATCGTGCATCGGATTCGAACCGTTTTCGGGACTAGGTGTCGGAGTGAATTTCGATTTCCTTTTTTTCATGGCTTGCATAAAATTCGGCTTAGGTGTCGATTTATTTTTAGCGGTTATGGCTTTTGCAGCCTGCATTTCTCGGGTCACCTGTACCGTGAATCTAGGATCGTTGATAAGTTTTTCTAAATTCTTTCGCGCGTACGAAATTTTTCCGATTTTCGTCGGTAGCACCGGTGAATACGTAGGTGTTTGCACTTTTTTTTTTGTCGACTGCGTTGTGCATCGTGGAGTTACTGGCTCTTGGCTAGCATCGCATTCGCGTAAACTTACATTTTCGGTAGATATACTTGCTATATTCTCAATGACGAGACTCGGCTGATTCGCCCGCGTTCGAAATAATAACAAAAGTCGCGTAAAGGTCAGACAACTCGCTCTCCGTGCCGATATAAACGACCGATTCGGACGCTTGACCGGCAACGACTGACGAGAACTGGTGTGCTCAGCATGGTATGGTCGTTGGCGAATGCATTGCTTTTCTGGCTCCTCATGAATGACACAGTTCCGAAAAGTTTGATTTTTTCGCCTAGTAGCATTAAAATCGAAAGATTTTAATGAGTAATCTCATTAAATACGACGTTTAGCTGTACCGAAGACGGCCACAATTCAATATTTTACTTCCGTGTCTATACACGAGTAATTGGAGTGCGGGTACGCTCGTCGTCGTAAGGAGCATGGCGCCATTGATTGGGAAGGGTTTATAATCCCGACTTAATCCCCAATAGTGAGCTTAGGACGGATCGGAGCAGAGGAAAAAAAATAATAACAAAAAAATCGACAATGATGACGGGATACTTGTTCAAAAAAACAAAAGAGAATGCCAACGGCACGCGGTGTTCCCAAGCGGTCACCCATCCAAGTACTGACCGCGCCCAATGCTGCTTAACTTCAGTGATCGGACGAGAACTGGTGTGCTCAGCATGGTATGGTCGTTGGCGAATGCATTGCTTTTCTGGCTCCTTATGAATGACACAGTTCCGAAAAGTTTGATTTTTTCGCCTAGTAGCATTAAAATCGAAAGATTTTAATAAGTAATCTCATTAAATACGACGTTTAGCTGTCCCGAAGACGGCCACAATTCAATATTTTACTTCCGTGTCTATACACGAGTAATTGGAGTGCGGGTACGCTCGTCGTCGTAAGAAGCATGGCGCCATTGTTTGGGAAGGGTTTATAATCCCGACTTAATCCCCAATAGTGAGCCTAGGACGGATCGGAGCAGAGGAAAAAAAATAATAACAAAAAAATCGACAATGATGACGGGATACTTGTTCAAAAAAACAAAAGAGAATGCCAACGGCACGCGGTGTTCCCAAGCGGTCACCCATCCAAGTACTGACCGCGCCCAATGCTGCTTAACTTCAGTGATCGGACGAGAACTGGTGTGCTCAGCATGGTATGGTCGTTGGCGAATGCATTGCTTTTCTGGCTCCTTATGAATGACACAGTTCCGAAAAGTTTGATTTTTTTCCCTAATAGCATTAAAATCGAAAGATTTTAATTAGTAATCACATTATATAAGACGTTTAGCTGTACCTAAGATGGCCACAGTTTAATATTTTACTTCCGTGTCTATACACGAGTAATTGGAGTGCGGGTACGCTCGTCGTCGTAAGGAGCATGGCGCCATTGTTTGGGAAGGGTTTATAATCCCGACTTAATCCTCAATACTGAGCTTAGGATGCATTGGAGCAAAGGAAAAAAATAATAACAAAAAATCGACAATGACGAAGTGATATTTGTTCAAAAAAAAAAAGAGAATGCCAACGGCACGCGGTGTTCCCAAGCGGTCACCCATCCAAGTACTGACCGCGCCCAATGCTGCTTAACTTCAGTGATCGGACGAGAACTGGTGTGCTCAGCATGGTATGGTCGTTGGCGAATGCATTGCTTTTCTGGCTCCTCATGAATGACACAGTTCCGAAAAGTTTGATTTTTTCGCCTAGTAGCATTAAAATCGAGAGATTTCGATTAGTAATCCCATTATATACGACGTTTAGATGTACCTAAGATGGCCACACCTCAATATTTTACTTCCGTGTCTATACACGAGTAATTGGAGTGCGGGTACGCTCGTCGTCGTAAGGAGCATGGCGCCATTGTTTGGGAAGGGTTTATAATCCCGACTTAATCCCCAATAGTGAGCCTAGGACGGATCGGAGCAGAGGAAAAAAAATAATAACAAAAAAATCGACAATGATGACGGGATACTTGTTCAAAAAAACAAAAGAGAATGCCAACGGCACGCGGTGTTCCCAAGCGGTCACCCATCCAAGTACTGACCGCGCCCAATGCTGCTTAACTTCAGTGATCGGACGAGAACTGGTGTGCTCAGCATGGTATGGTCGTTGGCGAATGCATTGCTTTTCTGGCTCCTCATGAATGACACAGTTCCGAAAAGTTTGATTTTTTCGCCTAGTAGCATTAAAATCGAAAGATTTTAATTAGTAATCTCATTAAATACGACGTTTAGCTGTACCTAAGATGGCCACAGTTTAATATTTTACTTCCGTGTCTATACACGAGTAATTGGAGTGCGGGTACGCTCGTCGTCGTAAGGAGCATGGCGCCATTGTTTGGGAAGGGTTTATAATCCCGACTTAATCCCCAATAGTGAGCTTAGGACGCATCGGAGCAAAGGAAAAAAATAATAACAAGAAAATCGACAATGATGACAGGATACTTGTTCAAAAAAAAAAAAAAAGAATGCCAACGGCACGCGGTGTTCCCAAGCGGTCACCCATCCAAGTACTGACCGCGCCCAATGCTGCTTAACTTCAGTGATCGGACGAGAACTGGTGTGCTCAGCATGGTATGGTCGTTGGCGAATGCATTGCTTTTCTGGCTCCTTATGAATGACACAGTTCCGAAAAGTTTGATTTTTTCGCCTAGTAGCATTAAAATCGAAAGATTTTAATTAGTAATCTCATTAAATACGACGTTTAGCTGTACCTAAGATGGCCACAGTTTAATATTTTACTTCCGTGTCTATACACGAGTAATTGGAGTGCGGGTACGCTCGTCGTCGTAAGGAGCATGGCGCCATTGTTTGGGAAGGGTTTATAATCCCGACTTAATCCCCAATAGTGAGCTTAGGACGCATCGGAGCAAAGGAAAAAAATAATAACAAGTAAATCGACAATGATGACAGGATACTTGTTCAAAAAAAAAAAAAAAGAATGCCAACGGCACGCGGTGTTCCCAAGCGGTCACCCATCCAAGTACTGACCGCGCCCAATGCTGCTTAACTTCAGTGATCGGACGAGAACTGGTGTGCTCAGCATGGTATGGTCGTTGGCGAATGCATTGCTTTTCTGGCTCCATCTAAGTGACACAGTTCCGAAAAGTTTGATTTTTTCGCCTAGTAGCATTAAAATCGAAAGATTTTAATGAGTAATCTCATTAAATACGACGTTTAGCTGTACCGAAGACGGCCACAATTCAATATTTTACTTCCGTGTCTATACACGAGTAATTGGAGTGCGGGTACGCTCGTCGTCGTAAGGAGCATGGCGCCATTGTTTGGGAAGGGTTTATAATCCCGACTTAATCCCCAATAGTGAGCCTAGGACGGATCGGAGCAGAGGAAAAAAAATAATAACAAAAAAATCGACAATGATGACGGGATACTTGTTCAAAAAAACAAAAGACAATGCCAACGGCACGCGGTGTTCCCAAGCGGTCACCCATCCAAGTACTGACCGCGCCCAATGCTGCTTAACTTCAGTGATCGGACGAGAACTGGTGTGCTCAGCATGGTATGGTCGTTGGCGAATGCATTGCTTTTCTGGCTCCTTATGAATGACACAGTTCCGAAAAGTTTGATTTTTTCGCCTAGTAGCATTAAAATCGAAAGATTTTAATTAGTAATCTCATTAAATACGACGTTTAGCTGTACCTAAGATGGCCACAGTTTAATATTTTACTTCCGTGTCTATACACGAGTAATTGGAGTGCGGGTACGCTCGTCGTCGTAAGGAGCATGGCGCCATTGTTTGGGAAGGGTTTATAATCCCGACTTAATCCCCAATAGTGAGCTTAGGACGCATCGGAGCAAAGGAAAAAAATAATAACAAGAAAATCGACAATGATGACAGGATACTTGTTCAAAAAAAAAAAAAAAGAATGCCAACGGCACGCGGTGTTCCCAAGCGGTCACCCATCCAAGTACTGACCGCGCCCAATGCTGCTTAACTTCAGTGATCGGACGAGAACTGGTGTGCTCAGCATGGTATGGTCGTTGGCGAATGCATTGCTTTTCTGGCTCCTCATGAATGACACAGTTCCGAAAAGTTTGATTTTTTCGCCTAGTAGCATTAAAATCGAAAGATTTTAATTAGTAATCTCATTAAATACGACGTTTAGCTGTACCTAAGATGGCCACAGTTTAATATTTTACTTCCGTGTCTATACACGAGTAATTGGAGTGCGGGTACGCTCGTCGTCGTAAGGAGCATGGCGCCATTGTTTGGGAAGGGTTTATAATCCCGACTTAATCCCCAATAGTGAGCTTAGGACGCATCGGAGCAAAGGAAAAAAATAATAACAAGAAAATCGACAATGATGACAGGATACTTGTTCAAAAAAAAAAAAAAAGAATGCCAACGGCACGCGGTGTTCCCAAGCGGTCACCCATCCAAGTACTGACCGCGCCCAATGCTGCTTAACTTCAGTGATCGGACGAGAACTGGTGTGCTCAGCATGGTATGGTCGTTGGCGAATGCATTGCTTTTCTGGCTCCTTATGAATGACACAGTTCCGAAAAGTTTGATTTTTTCGCCTAGTAGCATTAAAATCGAAAGATTTTAATAAGTAATCTCATTAAATACGACGTTTAGCTGTACCGAAGACGGCCACAATTCAATATTTTACTTCCGTGTCTATACACGAGTAATTGGAGTGCGGGTACGCTCGTCGTCGTAAGGAGCATGGCGCCATTGTTTGGGAAGGGTTTATAATCCCGACTTAATCCCCAATAGTGAGCTTAGGACGCATCGGAGCAAAGGAAAAAAATAATAACAAGAAAATCGACAATGATGACAGGATACTTGTTCAAAAAAAAAAAAAAAGAATGCCAACGGCACGCGGTGTTCCCAAGCGGTCACCCATCCAAGTACTGACCGCGCCCAATGCTGCTTAACTTCAGTGATCGGACGAGAACTGGTGTGCTCAGCATGGTATGGTCGTTGGCGAATGCATTGCTTTTCTGGCTCCTTATGAATGACACAGTTCCGAAAAGTTTGATTTTTTCGCCTAGTAGCATTAAAATCGAAAGATTTTAATAAGTAATCTCATTAAATACGACGTTTAGCTGTACCGAAGACGGCCACAATTCAATATTTTACTTCCGTGTCTATACACGAGTAATTGGAGTGCGGGTACGCTCGTCGTCGTAAGGAGCATGGCGCCATTGTTTGGGAAGGGTTTATAATCCCGACTTAATCCCCAATAGTGAGCTTAGGACGCATCGGAGCAAAGGAAAAAAATAATAACAAGAAAATCGACAATGATGACAGGATACTTGTTCAAAAAAAAAAAAAAAGAATGCCAACGGCACGCGGTGTTCCCAAGCGGTCACCCATCCAAGTACTGACCGCGCCCAATGCTGCTTAACTTCAGTGATCGGACGAGAACTGGTGTGCTCAGCATGGTATGGTCGTTGGCGAATGCATTGCTTTTCTGGCTCCTCATGAATGACACAGTTCCGAAAAGTTTGATTTTTTCGCCTAGTAGCATTAAAATCGAAAGATTTTAATGAGTAATCTCATTAAATACGACGTTTAGCTGTACCGAAGACGGCCACAATTCAATATTTTACTTCCGTGTCTATACACGAGTAATTGGAGTGCGGGTACGCTCGTCGTCGTAAGGAGCATGGCGCCATTGTTTGGGAAGGGTTTATAATCCCGACTTAATCCCCAATAGTGAGCTTAGGACGCATCGGAGCAAAGGAAAAAAATAATAACAAGAAAATCGACAATGATGACAGGATACTTGTTCAAAAAAAAAAAAAAAGAATGCCAACGGCACGCGGTGTTCCCAAGCGGTCACCCATCCAAGTACTGACCGCGCCCAATGCTGCTTAACTTCAGTGATCGGACGAGAACTGGTGTGCTCAGCATGGTATGGTCGTTGGCGAATGCATTGCTTTTCTGGCTCCATCTAAGTGACACAGTTCCGAAAAGTTTGATTTTTTCGCCTAGTAGCATTAAAATCGAAAGATTTTAATGAGTAATCTCATTAAATACGACGTTTAGCTGTACCGAAGACGGCCACAATTCAATATTTTACTTCCGTGTCTATACACGAGTAATTGGAGTGCGGGTACGCTCGTCGTCGTAAGGAGCATGGCGCCATTGTTTGGGAAGGGTTTATAATCCCGACTTAATCCCCAATAGTGAGCTTAGGACGCATCGGAGCAAAGGAAAAAAATAATAACAAGAAAATCGACAATGATGACAGGATACTTGTTCAAAAAAAAAAAAAAAGAATGCCAACGGCACGCGGTGTTCCCAAGCGGTCACCCATCCAAGTACTGACCGCGCCCAATGCTGCTTAACTTCAGTGATCGGACGAGAACTGGTGTGCTCAGCATGGTATGGTCGTTGGCGAATGCATTGCTTTTCTGGCTCCTCATGAATGACACAGTTCCGAAAAGTTTGATTTTTTCGCCTAGTAGCATTAAAATCGAAAGATTTTAATTAGTAATCTCATTAAATACGACGTTTAGCTGTACCTAAGATGGCCACAGTTTAATATTTTACTTCCGTGTCTATACACGAGTAATTGGAGTGCGGGTACGCTCGTCGTCGTAAGGAGCATGGCGCCATTGTTTGGGAAGGGTTTATAATCCCGACTTAATCCCCAATAGTGAGCTTAGGACGCATCGGAGCAAAGGAAAAAAATAATAACAAGAAAATCGACAATGATGACAGGATACTTGTTCAAAAAAAAAAAAAAAGAATGCCAACGGCACGCGGTGTTCCCAAGCGGTCACCCATCCAAGTACTGACCGCGCCCAATGCTGCTTAACTTCAGTGATCGGACGAGAACTGGTGTGCTCAGCATGGTATGGTCGTTGGCGAATGCATTGCTTTTCTGGCTCCATATAAGTGACACAGTTGTGAAAAGTTTGATTTTTTCGCTTAGTAGCATTAAAATCGAAAGATTTTAATGAGTAATCTCATTAAATACGACGTTTAGCTGTACCGAAGACGGCCACAATTCAATATTTTAATTCCGTGTCTATACACGAGTAATTGGAGTGCGGGTACGCTCGTCGTCGTAAGGAGCATGGCGCCATTGTTTGGGAAGGGTTTATAATCCCGACTTAATCCCCAATAGTGAGCCTAGGACGGATCGGAGCAGAGGAAAAAAAATAATAACAAAAAAATCGACAATGATGACGGGATACTTGTTCAAAAAAACAAAAGACAATGCCAACGGCACGCGGTGTTCCCAAGCGGTCACCCATCCAAGTACTGACCGCGCCCAATGCTGCTTAACTTCAGTGATCGGACGAGAACTGGTGTGCTCAGCATGGTATGGTCGTTGGCGAATGCATTGCTTTTCTGGCTCCATATAAGTGACACAGTTGTGAAAAGTTTGATTTTTTCGCCTAGTAGCATTAAAATCGAAAGATTTTAATAAGTAATCTCATTAAATACGACGTTTAGCTGTACCTAAGAAGGCCACAATTCAATATGTTAGTTCCGTGTCTATACACGAATAATTGGAGCGCGGGTACGCCCGTCGTCGTAAGGAGCATGGCGCCATTGTTTGGGAAGGGTTTATAATCCCGACTTAATCCCCAATAGTGAGCCTAGGACGGATCGGAGCAGAGGAAAAAAAATAATAACAAAAAAATCGACAATGATGACGGGATACTTGTTCAAAAAAACAAAAGACAATGCCAACGGCACGCGGTGTTCCCAAGCGGTCACCCATCCAAGTACTGACCGCGCCCAATGCTGCTTAACTTCAGTGATCGGACGAGAACTGGTGTGCTCAGCATGGTATGGTCGTTGGCGAATGCATTGCTTTTCTGGCTCCATCTAAGTGACACAGTTCCGAAAAGTTTGATTTTTTCGCCTAGTAGCATTAAAATCGAAAGATTTTAATGAGTAATCTCATTAAATACGACGTTTAGCTGTACCGAAGACGGCCACAATTCAATATTTTACTTCCGTGTCTATACACGAGTAATTGGAGTGCGGGTACGCTCGTCGTCGTAAGGAGCATGGCGCCATTGTTTGGGAAGGGTTTATAATCCCGACTTAATCCCCAATAGTGAGCTTAGGACGCATCGGAGCAAAGGAAAAAAATAATAACAAGAAAATCGACAATGATGACAGGATACTTGTTCAAAAAAAAAAAAAAAGAATGCCAACGGCACGCGGTGTTCCCAAGCGGTCACCCATCCAAGTACTGACCGCGCCCAATGCTGCTTAACTTCAGTGATCGGACGAGAACTGGTGTGCTCAGCATGGTATGGTCGTTGGCGAATGCATTGCTTTTCTGGCTCCTTATGAATGACACAGTTCCGAAAAGTTTGATTTTTTCGCCTAGTAGCATTAAAATCGAAAGATTTTAATAAGTAATCTCATTAAATACGACGTTTAGCTGTACCGAAGACGGCCACAATTCAATATTTTACTTCCGTGTCTATACACGAGTAATTGGAGTGCGGGTACGCTCGTCGTCGTAAGGAGCATGGCGCCATTGTTTGGGAAGGGTTTATAATCCCGACTTAATCCCCAATAGTGAGCTTAGGACGCATCGGAGCAAAGGAAAAAAATAATAACAAGAAAATCGACAATGATGACAGGATACTTGTTCAAAAAAAAAAAAAAAGAATGCCAACGGCACGCGGTGTTCCCAAGCGGTCACCCATCCAAGTACTGACCGCGCCCAATGCTGCTTAACTTCAGTGATCGGACGAGAACTGGTGTGCTCAGCATGGTATGGTCGTTGGCGAATGCATTGCTTTTCTGGCTCCTTATGAATGACACAGTTCCGAAAAGTTTGATTTTTTCGCCTAGTAGCATTAAAATCGAAAGATTTTAATAAGTAATCTCATTAAATACGACGTTTAGCTGTACCGAAGACGGCCACAATTCAATATTTTACTTCCGTGTCTATACACGAGTAATTGGAGTGCGGGTACGCTCGTCGTCGTAAGGAGCATGGCGCCATTGTTTGGGAAGGGTTTATAATCCCGACTTAATCCCCAATAGTGAGCCTAGGACGGATCGGAGCAGAGGAAAAAAAAAAATAACAAAAAAAAAAAAAAAAAAAAAAAAATCGACAATGATGACGGGATACTTGTTCAAAAAAACAAAAGAGAATGCCAACGGCACGCGGTGTTCCCAAGCGGTCACCCATCCAAGTACTGACCGCGCCCAATGCTGCTTAACTTCAGTGATCGGACGAGAACTGGTGTGCTCAGCATGGTATGGTCGTTGGCGAATGCATTGCTTTTCTGGCTCCTCATGAATGACACAGTTCCGAAAAGTTTGATTTTTTCGCCTAGTAGCATTAAAATCGAAAGATTTTAATAAGTAATCTCATTAAATACGACGTTTAGCTGTACCGAAGACGGCCACAGTTTAATATTTTACTTCCGTGTCTATACACGAGTAATTGGAGTGCGGGTACGCTCGTCGTCGTAAGGAGCATGGCGCCATTGTTTGGGAAGGGTTTATAATCCCGACTTAATCCCCAATAGTGAGCTTAGGACGCATCGGAGCAAAGGAAAAAAATAATAACAAGAAAATCGACAATGATGACAGGATACTTGTTCAAAAAAAAAAAAAAAGAATGCCAACGGCACGCGGTGTTCCCAAGCGGTCACCCATCCAAGTACTGACCGCGCCCAATGCTGCTTAACTTCAGTGATCGGACGAGAACTGGTGTGCTCAGCATGGTATGGTCGTTGGCGAATGCATTGCTTTTCTGGCTCCATCTAAGTGACACAGTTCCGAAAAGTTTGATTTTTTCGCCTAGTAGCATTAAAATCGAAAGATTTTAATGAGTAATCTCATTAAATACGACGTTTAGCTGTACCGAAGACGGCCACAATTCAATATTTTACTTCCGTGTCTATACACGAGTAATTGGAGTGCGGGTACGCTCGTCGTCGTAAGGAGCATGGCGCCATTGTTTGGGAAGGGTTTATAATCCCGACTTAATCCCCAATAGTGAGCTTAGGACGCATCGGAGCAAAGGAAAAAAATAATAACAAGAAAATCGACAATGATGACAGGATACTTGTTCAAAAAAAAAAAAAAAGAATGCCAACGGCACGCGGTGTTCCCAAGCGGTCACCCATCCAAGTACTGACCGCGCCCAATGCTGCTTAACTTCAGTGATCGGACGAGAACTGGTGTGCTCAGCATGGTATGGTCGTTGGCGAATGCATTGCTTTTCTGGCTCCTCATGAATGACACAGTTCCGAAAAGTTTGATTTTTTCGCCTAGTAGCATTAAAATCGAAAGATTTTAATTAGTAATCTCATTAAATACGACGTTTAGCTGTACCTAAGATGGCCACAGTTTAATATTTTACTTCCGTGTCTATACACGAGTAATTGGAGTGCGGGTACGCTCGTCGTCGTAAGGAGCATGGCGCCATTGTTTGGGAAGGGTTTATAATCCCGACTTAATCCCCAATAGTGAGCTTAGGACGCATCGGAGCAAAGGAAAAAAATAATAACAAGAAAATCGACAATGATGACAGGATACTTGTTCAAAAAAAAAAAAAAAGAATGCCAACGGCACGCGGTGTTCCCAAGCGGTCACCCATCCAAGTACTGACCGCGCCCAATGCTGCTTAACTTCAGTGATCGGACGAGAACTGGTGTGCTCAGCATGGTATGGTCGTTGGCGAATGCATTGCTTTTCTGGCTCCATATAAGTGACACAGTTGTGAAAAGTTTGATTTTTTCGCTTAGTAGCATTAAAATCGAAAGATTTTAATGAGTAATCTCATTAAATACGACGTTTAGCTGTACCGAAGACGGCCACAATTCAATATTTTAATTCCGTGTCTATACACGAGTAATTGGAGTGCGGGTACGCTCGTCGTCGTAAGGAGCATGGCGCCATTGTTTGGGAAGGGTTTATAATCCCGACTTAATCCCCAATAGTGAGCCTAGGACGGATCGGAGCAGAGGAAAAAAAATAATAACAAAAAAATCGACAATGATGACGGGATACTTGTTCAAAAAAACAAAAGACAATGCCAACGGCACGCGGTGTTCCCAAGCGGTCACCCATCCAAGTACTGACCGCGCCCAATGCTGCTTAACTTCAGTGATCGGACGAGAACTGGTGTGCTCAGCATGGTATGGTCGTTGGCGAATGCATTGCTTTTCTGGCTCCATATAAGTGACACAGTTGTGAAAAGTTTGATTTTTTCGCCTAGTAGCATTAAAATCGAAAGATTTTAATAAGTAATCTCATTAAATACGACGTTTAGCTGTACCTAAGAAGGCCACAATTCAATATGTTAGTTCCGTGTCTATACACGAATAATTGGAGCGCGGGTACGCCCGTCGTCGTAAGGAGCATGGCGCCATTGTTTGGGAAGGGTTTATAATCCCGACTTAATCCCCAATAGTGAGCCTAGGACGGATCGGAGCAGAGGAAAAAAAATAATAACAAAAAAATCGACAATGATGACGGGATACTTGTTCAAAAAAACAAAAGACAATGCCAACGGCACGCGGTGTTCCCAAGCGGTCACCCATCCAAGTACTGACCGCGCCCAATGCTGCTTAACTTCAGTGATCGGACGAGAACTGGTGTGCTCAGCATGGTATGGTCGTTGGCGAATGCATTGCTTTTCTGGCTCCATCTAAGTGACACAGTTCCGAAAAGTTTGATTTTTTCGCCTAGTAGCATTAAAATCGAAAGATTTTAATGAGTAATCTCATTAAATACGACGTTTAGCTGTACCGAAGACGGCCACAATTCAATATTTTACTTCCGTGTCTATACACGAGTAATTGGAGTGCGGGTACGCTCGTCGTCGTAAGGAGCATGGCGCCATTGTTTGGGAAGGGTTTATAATCCCGACTTAATCCCCAATAGTGAGCTTAGGACGCATCGGAGCAAAGGAAAAAAATAATAACAAGAAAATCGACAATGATGACAGGATACTTGTTCAAAAAAAAAAAAAAAGAATGCCAACGGCACGCGGTGTTCCCAAGCGGTCACCCATCCAAGTACTGACCGCGCCCAATGCTGCTTAACTTCAGTGATCGGACGAGAACTGGTGTGCTCAGCATGGTATGGTCGTTGGCGAATGCATTGCTTTTCTGGCTCCTTATGAATGACACAGTTCCGAAAAGTTTGATTTTTTCGCCTAGTAGCATTAAAATCGAAAGATTTTAATAAGTAATCTCATTAAATACGACGTTTAGCTGTACCGAAGACGGCCACAATTCAATATTTTACTTCCGTGTCTATACACGAGTAATTGGAGTGCGGGTACGCTCGTCGTCGTAAGGAGCATGGCGCCATTGTTTGGGAAGGGTTTATAATCCCGACTTAATCCCCAATAGTGAGCTTAGGACGCATCGGAGCAAAGGAAAAAAATAATAACAAGAAAATCGACAATGATGACAGGATACTTGTTCAAAAAAAAAAAAAAAGAATGCCAACGGCACGCGGTGTTCCCAAGCGGTCACCCATCCAAGTACTGACCGCGCCCAATGCTGCTTAACTTCAGTGATCGGACGAGAACTGGTGTGCTCAGCATGGTATGGTCGTTGGCGAATGCATTGCTTTTCTGGCTCCTTATGAATGACACAGTTCCGAAAAGTTTGATTTTTTCGCCTAGTAGCATTAAAATCGAAAGATTTTAATAAGTAATCTCATTAAATACGACGTTTAGCTGTACCGAAGACGGCCACAATTCAATATTTTACTTCCGTGTCTATACACGAGTAATTGGAGTGCGGGTACGCTCGTCGTCGTAAGGAGCATGGCGCCATTGTTTGGGAAGGGTTTATAATCCCGACTTAATCCCCAATAGTGAGCCTAGGACGGATCGGAGCAGAGGAAAAAAAAAAATAACAAAAAAAAAAAAAAAAAAAAAAAAATCGACAATGATGACGGGATACTTGTTCAAAAAAACAAAAGAGAATGCCAACGGCACGCGGTGTTCCCAAGCGGTCACCCATCCAAGTACTGACCGCGCCCAATGCTGCTTAACTTCAGTGATCGGACGAGAACTGGTGTGCTCAGCATGGTATGGTCGTTGGCGAATGCATTGCTTTTCTGGCTCCTTATCAATGACACAGTTCCGAAAAGTTTGATTTTTTCGCCTAGTAGCATTAAAATCGAAAGATTTTAATAAGTAATCTCATTAAATACGACGTTTAGCTGTACCTAAGATGGCCACAGTTTAATATTTTACTTCCGTGTCTATACACGAGTAATTGGAGTGCGGGTACGCTCGTCGTCGTAAGGAGCATGGCGCCATTGTTTGGGAAGGGTTTATAATCCCGACTTAATCCCCAATAGTGAGCCTAGGACGGATCGGAGCAGAGGAAAAAAAAAAATAACAAAAAAAAAAAAAAAAAAAAAAAAATCGACAATGATGACGGGATACTTGTTCAAAAAAACAAAAGAGAATGCCAACGGCACGCGGTGTTCCCAAGCGGTCACCCATCCAAGTACTGACCGCGCCCAATGCTGCTTAACTTCAGTGATCGGACGAGAACTGGTGTGCTCAGCATGGTATGGTCGTTGGCGAATGCATTGCTTTTCTGGCTCCTTATGAATGACACAGTTCCGAAAAGTTTCATTTTTTCGCCTAGTAGCATTAAAATCGAAAGATTTTAATAAGTAATCTCATTAAATACGACGTTTAGCTGTACCGAAGACGGCCACAATTCAATATTTTACTTCCGTGTCTATACACGAGTAATTGGAGTGCGGGTACGCTCGTCGTCGTAAGGAGCATGGCGCCATTGTTTGGGAAGGGTTTATAATCCCGACTTAATCCCCAATAGTGAGCTTAGGACGCATCGGAGCAAAGGAAAAAAATAATAACAAGAAAATCGACAATGATGACAGGATACTTGTTCAAAAAAAAAAAAAAAGAATGCCAACGGCACGCGGTGTTCCCAAGCGGTCACCCATCCAAGTACTGACCGCGCCCAATGCTGCTTAACTTCAGTGATCGGACGAGAACTGGTGTGCTCAGCATGGTATGGTCGTTGGCGAATGCATTGCTTTTCTGGCTCCTCATGAATGACACAGTTCCGAAAAGTTTGATTTTTTCGCCTAGTAGCATTAAAATCGAAAGATTTTAATAAGTAATCTCATTAAATACGACGTTTAGCTGTACCGAAGACGGCCACAGTTTAATATTTTACTTCCGTGTCTATACACGAGTAATTGGAGTGCGGGTACGCTCGTCGTCGTAAGGAGCATGGCGCCATTGTTTGGGAAGGGTTTATAATCCCGACTTAATCCCCAATAGTGAGCTTAGGACGCATCGGAGCAAAGGAAAAAAATAATAACAAGAAAATCGACAATGATGACAGGATACTTGTTCAAAAAAAAAAAAAAAGAATGCCAACGGCACGCGGTGTTCCCAAGCGGTCACCCATCCAAGTACTGACCGCGCCCAATGCTGCTTAACTTCAGTGATCGGACGAGAACTGGTGTGCTCAGCATGGTATGGTCGTTGGCGAATGCATTGCTTTTCTGGCTCCATCTAAGTGACACAGTTCCGAAAAGTTTGATTTTTTCGCCTAGTAGCATTAAAATCGAAAGATTTTAATGAGTAATCTCATTAAATACGACGTTTAGCTGTACCGAAGACGGCCACAATTCAATATTTTACTTCCGTGTCTATACACGAGTAATTGGAGTGCGGGTACGCTCGTCGTCGTAAGGAGCATGGCGCCATTGTTTGGGAAGGGTTTATAATCCCGACTTAATCCCCAATAGTGAGCTTAGGACGCATCGGAGCAAAGGAAAAAAATAATAACAAGAAAATCGACAATGATGACAGGATACTTGTTCAAAAAAAAAAAAAAAGAATGCCAACGGCACGCGGTGTTCCCAAGCGGTCACCCATCCAAGTACTGACCGCGCCCAATGCTGCTTAACTTCAGTGATCGGACGAGAACTGGTGTGCTCAGCATGGTATGGTCGTTGGCGAATGCATTGCTTTTCTGGCTCCTCATGAATGACACAGTTCCGAAAAGTTTGATTTTTTCGCCTAGTAGCATTAAAATCGAAAGATTTTAATTAGTAATCTCATTAAATACGACGTTTAGCTGTACCTAAGATGGCCACAGTTTAATATTTTACTTCCGTGTCTATACACGAGTAATTGGAGTGCGGGTACGCTCGTCGTCGTAAGGAGCATGGCGCCATTGTTTGGGAAGGGTTTATAATCCCGACTTAATCCCCAATAGTGAGCTTAGGACGCATCGGAGCAAAGGAAAAAAATAATAACAAGAAAATCGACAATGATGACAGGATACTTGTTCAAAAAAAAAAAAAAAGAATGCCAACGGCACGCGGTGTTCCCAAGCGGTCACCCATCCAAGTACTGACCGCGCCCAATGCTGCTTAACTTCAGTGATCGGACGAGAACTGGTGTGCTCAGCATGGTATGGTCGTTGGCGAATGCATTGCTTTTCTGGCTCCATATAAGTGACACAGTTGTGAAAAGTTTGATTTTTTCGCTTAGTAGCATTAAAATCGAAAGATTTTAATGAGTAATCTCATTAAATACGACGTTTAGCTGTACCGAAGACGGCCACAATTCAATATTTTAATTCCGTGTCTATACACGAGTAATTGGAGTGCGGGTACGCTCGTCGTCGTAAGGAGCATGGCGCCATTGTTTGGGAAGGGTTTATAATCCCGACTTAATCCCCAATAGTGAGCCTAGGACGGATCGGAGCAGAGGAAAAAAAATAATAACAAAAAAATCGACAATGATGACGGGATACTTGTTCAAAAAAACAAAAGACAATGCCAACGGCACGCGGTGTTCCCAAGCGGTCACCCATCCAAGTACTGACCGCGCCCAATGCTGCTTAACTTCAGTGATCGGACGAGAACTGGTGTGCTCAGCATGGTATGGTCGTTGGCGAATGCATTGCTTTTCTGGCTCCATATAAGTGACACAGTTGTGAAAAGTTTGATTTTTTCGCCTAGTAGCATTAAAATCGAAAGATTTTAATAAGTAATCTCATTAAATACGACGTTTAGCTGTACCTAAGAAGGCCACAATTCAATATGTTAGTTCCGTGTCTATACACGAATAATTGGAGCGCGGGTACGCCCGTCGTCGTAAGGAGCATGGCGCCATTGTTTGGGAAGGGTTTATAATCCCGACTTAATCCCCAATAGTGAGCCTAGGACGGATCGGAGCAGAGGAAAAAAAATAATAACAAAAAAATCGACAATGATGACGGGATACTTGTTCAAAAAAACAAAAGACAATGCCAACGGCACGCGGTGTTCCCAAGCGGTCACCCATCCAAGTACTGACCGCGCCCAATGCTGCTTAACTTCAGTGATCGGACGAGAACTGGTGTGCTCAGCATGGTATGGTCGTTGGCGAATGCATTGCTTTTCTGGCTCCATCTAAGTGACACAGTTCCGAAAAGTTTGATTTTTTCGCCTAGTAGCATTAAAATCGAAAGATTTTAATGAGTAATCTCATTAAATACGACGTTTAGCTGTACCGAAGACGGCCACAATTCAATATTTTACTTCCGTGTCTATACACGAGTAATTGGAGTGCGGGTACGCTCGTCGTCGTAAGGAGCATGGCGCCATTGTTTGGGAAGGGTTTATAATCCCGACTTAATCCCCAATAGTGAGCTTAGGACGCATCGGAGCAAAGGAAAAAAATAATAACAAGAAAATCGACAATGATGACAGGATACTTGTTCAAAAAAAAAAAAAAAGAATGCCAACGGCACGCGGTGTTCCCAAGCGGTCACCCATCCAAGTACTGACCGCGCCCAATGCTGCTTAACTTCAGTGATCGGACGAGAACTGGTGTGCTCAGCATGGTATGGTCGTTGGCGAATGCATTGCTTTTCTGGCTCCTTATGAATGACACAGTTCCGAAAAGTTTGATTTTTTCGCCTAGTAGCATTAAAATCGAAAGATTTTAATAAGTAATCTCATTAAATACGACGTTTAGCTGTACCGAAGACGGCCACAATTCAATATTTTACTTCCGTGTCTATACACGAGTAATTGGAGTGCGGGTACGCTCGTCGTCGTAAGGAGCATGGCGCCATTGTTTGGGAAGGGTTTATAATCCCGACTTAATCCCCAATAGTGAGCTTAGGACGCATCGGAGCAAAGGAAAAAAATAATAACAAGAAAATCGACAATGATGACAGGATACTTGTTCAAAAAAAAAAAAAAAGAATGCCAACGGCACGCGGTGTTCCCAAGCGGTCACCCATCCAAGTACTGACCGCGCCCAATGCTGCTTAACTTCAGTGATCGGACGAGAACTGGTGTGCTCAGCATGGTATGGTCGTTGGCGAATGCATTGCTTTTCTGGCTCCTTATGAATGACACAGTTCCGAAAAGTTTGATTTTTTCGCCTAGTAGCATTAAAATCGAAAGATTTTAATAAGTAATCTCATTAAATACGACGTTTAGCTGTACCGAAGACGGCCACAATTCAATATTTTACTTCCGTGTCTATACACGAGTAATTGGAGTGCGGGTACGCTCGTCGTCGTAAGGAGCATGGCGCCATTGTTTGGGAAGGGTTTATAATCCCGACTTAATCCCCAATAGTGAGCTTAGGACGCATCGGAGCAAAGGAAAAAAATAATAACAAGAAAATCGACAATGATGACAGGATACTTGTTCAAAAAAAAAAAAAAAGAATGCCAACGGCACGCGGTGTTCCCAAGCGGTCACCCATCCAAGTACTGACCGCGCCCAATGCTGCTTAACTTCAGTGATCGGACGAGAACTGGTGTGCTCAGCATGGTATGGTCGTTGGCGAATGCATTGCTTTTCTGGCTCCTCATGAATGACACAGTTCCGAAAAGTTTGATTTTTTCGCCTAGTAGCATTAAAATCGAAAGATTTTAATGAGTAATCTCATTAAATACGACGTTTAGCTGTACCGAAGACGGCCACAATTCAATATTTTACTTCCGTGTCTATACACGAGTAATTGGAGTGCGGGTACGCTCGTCGTCGTAAGGAGCATGGCGCCATTGTTTGGGAAGGGTTTATAATCCCGACTTAATCCCCAATAGTGAGCTTAGGACGCATCGGAGCAAAGGAAAAAAATAATAACAAGAAAATCGACAATGATGACAGGATACTTGTTCAAAAAAAAAAAAAAAGAATGCCAACGGCACGCGGTGTTCCCAAGCGGTCACCCATCCAAGTACTGACCGCGCCCAATGCTGCTTAACTTCAGTGATCGGACGAGAACTGGTGTGCTCAGCATGGTATGGTCGTTGGCGAATGCATTGCTTTTCTGGCTCCATCTAAGTGACACAGTTCCGAAAAGTTTGATTTTTTCGCCTAGTAGCATTAAAATCGAAAGATTTTAATGAGTAATCTCATTAAATACGACGTTTAGCTGTACCGAAGACGGCCACAATTCAATATTTTACTTCCGTGTCTATACACGAGTAATTGGAGTGCGGGTACGCTCGTCGTCGTAAGGAGCATGGCGCCATTGTTTGGGAAGGGTTTATAATCCCGACTTAATCCCCAATAGTGAGCTTAGGACGCATCGGAGCAAAGGAAAAAAATAATAACAAGAAAATCGACAATGATGACAGGATACTTGTTCAAAAAAAAAAAAAAAGAATGCCAACGGCACGCGGTGTTCCCAAGCGGTCACCCATCCAAGTACTGACCGCGCCCAATGCTGCTTAACTTCAGTGATCGGACGAGAACTGGTGTGCTCAGCATGGTATGGTCGTTGGCGAATGCATTGCTTTTCTGGCTCCTCATGAATGACACAGTTCCGAAAAGTTTGATTTTTTCGCCTAGTAGCATTAAAATCGAAAGATTTTAATTAGTAATCTCATTAAATACGACGTTTAGCTGTACCTAAGATGGCCACAGTTTAATATTTTACTTCCGTGTCTATACACGAGTAATTGGAGTGCGGGTACGCTCGTCGTCGTAAGGAGCATGGCGCCATTGTTTGGGAAGGGTTTATAATCCCGACTTAATCCCCAATAGTGAGCTTAGGACGCATCGGAGCAAAGGAAAAAAATAATAACAAGAAAATCGACAATGATGACAGGATACTTGTTCAAAAAAAAAAAAAAAGAATGCCAACGGCACGCGGTGTTCCCAAGCGGTCACCCATCCAAGTACTGACCGCGCCCAATGCTGCTTAACTTCAGTGATCGGACGAGAACTGGTGTGCTCAGCATGGTATGGTCGTTGGCGAATGCATTGCTTTTCTGGCTCCATATAAGTGACACAGTTGTGAAAAGTTTGATTTTTTCGCTTAGTAGCATTAAAATCGAAAGATTTTAATGAGTAATCTCATTAAATACGACGTTTAGCTGTACCGAAGACGGCCACAATTCAATATTTTAATTCCGTGTCTATACACGAGTAATTGGAGTGCGGGTACGCTCGTCGTCGTAAGGAGCATGGCGCCATTGTTTGGGAAGGGTTTATAATCCCGACTTAATCCCCAATAGTGAGCCTAGGACGGATCGGAGCAGAGGAAAAAAAATAATAACAAAAAAATCGACAATGATGACGGGATACTTGTTCAAAAAAACAAAAGACAATGCCAACGGCACGCGGTGTTCCCAAGCGGTCACCCATCCAAGTACTGACCGCGCCCAATGCTGCTTAACTTCAGTGATCGGACGAGAACTGGTGTGCTCAGCATGGTATGGTCGTTGGCGAATGCATTGCTTTTCTGGCTCCATATAAGTGACACAGTTGTGAAAAGTTTGATTTTTTCGCCTAGTAGCATTAAAATCGAAAGATTTTAATAAGTAATCTCATTAAATACGACGTTTAGCTGTACCTAAGAAGGCCACAATTCAATATGTTAGTTCCGTGTCTATACACGAATAATTGGAGCGCGGGTACGCCCGTCGTCGTAAGGAGCATGGCGCCATTGTTTGGGAAGGGTTTATAATCCCGACTTAATCCCCAATAGTGAGCCTAGGACGGATCGGAGCAGAGGAAAAAAAATAATAACAAAAAAATCGACAATGATGACGGGATACTTGTTCAAAAAAACAAAAGACAATGCCAACGGCACGCGGTGTTCCCAAGCGGTCACCCATCCAAGTACTGACCGCGCCCAATGCTGCTTAACTTCAGTGATCGGACGAGAACTGGTGTGCTCAGCATGGTATGGTCGTTGGCGAATGCATTGCTTTTCTGGCTCCATCTAAGTGACACAGTTCCGAAAAGTTTGATTTTTTCGCCTAGTAGCATTAAAATCGAAAGATTTTAATGAGTAATCTCATTAAATACGACGTTTAGCTGTACCGAAGACGGCCACAATTCAATATTTTACTTCCGTGTCTATACACGAGTAATTGGAGTGCGGGTACGCTCGTCGTCGTAAGGAGCATGGCGCCATTGTTTGGGAAGGGTTTATAATCCCGACTTAATCCCCAATAGTGAGCTTAGGACGCATCGGAGCAAAGGAAAAAAATAATAACAAGAAAATCGACAATGATGACAGGATACTTGTTCAAAAAAAAAAAAAAAGAATGCCAACGGCACGCGGTGTTCCCAAGCGGTCACCCATCCAAGTACTGACCGCGCCCAATGCTGCTTAACTTCAGTGATCGGACGAGAACTGGTGTGCTCAGCATGGTATGGTCGTTGGCGAATGCATTGCTTTTCTGGCTCCTTATGAATGACACAGTTCCGAAAAGTTTGATTTTTTCGCCTAGTAGCATTAAAATCGAAAGATTTTAATAAGTAATCTCATTAAATACGACGTTTAGCTGTACCGAAGACGGCCACAATTCAATATTTTACTTCCGTGTCTATACACGAGTAATTGGAGTGCGGGTACGCTCGTCGTCGTAAGGAGCATGGCGCCATTGTTTGGGAAGGGTTTATAATCCCGACTTAATCCCCAATAGTGAGCTTAGGACGCATCGGAGCAAAGGAAAAAAATAATAACAAGAAAATCGACAATGATGACAGGATACTTGTTCAAAAAAAAAAAAAAAGAATGCCAACGGCACGCGGTGTTCCCAAGCGGTCACCCATCCAAGTACTGACCGCGCCCAATGCTGCTTAACTTCAGTGATCGGACGAGAACTGGTGTGCTCAGCATGGTATGGTCGTTGGCGAATGCATTGCTTTTCTGGCTCCTCATGAATGACACAGTTCCGAAAAGTTTGATTTTTTCGCCTAGTAGCATTAAAATCGAAAGATTTTAATGAGTAATCTCATTAAATACGACGTTTAGCTGTACCGAAGACGGCCACAATTCAATATTTTACTTCCGTGTCTATACACGAGTAATTGGAGTGCGGGTACGCTCGTCGTCGTAAGGAGCATGGCGCCATTGTTTGGGAAGGGTTTATAATCCCGACTTAATCCCCAATAGTGAGCTTAGGACGCATCGGAGCAAAGGAAAAAAATAATAACAAGAAAATCGACAATGATGACAGGATACTTGTTCAAAAAAAAAAAAAAAGAATGCCAACGGCACGCGGTGTTCCCAAGCGGTCACCCATCCAAGTACTGACCGCGCCCAATGCTGCTTAACTTCAGTGATCGGACGAGAACTGGTGTTTTTTTTTTTGTATAATCGTTTATTTTTTCAAGCCGGAGGTACATCAAAAATGGTTTAGTTTTCTCCAATAAACAAGAGACAATTTCTTTATCCATAATACAAAATGGCTGAATCAGCACGCATTGCAATTTTCATCGGGTTTTTTTTTCGTCAGCGTAAGCGCCTGCGCTAAATCGTTTTTTTTTCTCGAAACGAATCATGATAACAATCATAATTTTTTTTTCGTTTGCATTCATTCATTGTTATACAAGGTTATAGAAAGGCGATAAAACTATATCCACTGTTTCGCTTCTGCTCAAGGCATACTTAATTCTAAATACTAAGAAATAATTATGTACAGTGTTTACGACTAGATATTACAGCTACTTCTTATCGACTAATATTATGTACAAAATTTACAAGCGTACGGCGGGTATTTTTAGCACTCGCCGTTTTTTTTTTTTTTTTTTTTTTTTTTTTTTTTTTCCAGTAAAGTCAATCGATTAACCACCAGAATTTTTTTTTGTTTAGACGGGATTTGTCACGCTTGTCACGATCAGGTATCGACCTATCATATCGCCACAGTGGATTTTCCTGAGAGGTATTTAAATTTTTTTCGTATAGAATGTGTGTCTGTCCTCTTTTTCTATGCGCATGGTAGATTATTGGGACATTATTTACATCCTGTATATATTTGTTTGCGTCTAAAAATAAGAAGCTTTCGGGTGGTAAGTATCCAGTTTTCAGCGTATTTTCGATATAATTCCAATCTGTATGGCACGGACCGCTTATCAGATTGTTTTCGTGGATCGACGCCGTGTTAGCCCAGTGTTTTCTTATAATATTCAGCAAGTGAACATCGATTCTCGGTATTTCCGCTTCGTCGTAGATTTTTTGGTTACTTATATGTAACGTATAATCCGTCTCGGCTGATCTATATTTACCTAAACACGCTCTTAAACATTTTCGCTCGAATGATCTAAGCTTTTCCATTATTGGTGGGCGTTGGTTAAACCATATAGCACATCCATATGTTAAAATCGGTCTAACAAACGCACAGTAACATATGATCTTGGTTCTCGGGTTTAAGTGTTTGTTGTAAAAGAGCCTGCTTAGTTTCATAAATGTCTTTCTTGCTTTGTTTAGATTGATTTCTATGTGTTGTGTGTACGTTAAGTGTTGGTCAATGTTGACTCCTAAATATTTCACGATAGTTTTATGCGGTATAATTTCGTTATCTGCGGTTATCTGGAAGTTTCTCCAGTTTCTTTTCACTTCTCGTGTCGCTCGAATCAACTTTGGTCTGAACAGAATAGTTTCACACTTGTTGTTATTTATTTTTAATTTCCAATTGTTGCAATAAAATTTTATTTTTTCGAACATTTGTTGCAGTTCTTCTTGAACTACAGTTAGTTTTTTGTCCTTCGAATAAATTATTAAGTCGTCGGCAAAAGCGAGAGCGTTGCGCTTGGGATTTACGTTTATACCGTCGAGAAAAATGATATCGCTATTGTATATATTAAAAAGAATCGGTGAATTTACTGTGCCCTGCTGCAGGCCATTCCGAAGAACGTGGTGTCTGGTCGATGTTATTACTCCATCCGTAGTTTTAAAACTTCGATTTTCGATCATGTTCCATATCAATTTTATTATATGGATCGGAAATTTCTTTTTTAAAAGTTTATATATAAGACCTCTTATCCATATCGTGTCGAAAGCTTTTTCTAAGTCGATGAGACATGCTCCTACACAATAACCTTTATTCAGGCTCCAGCAAATGTCTGATGTGAGTTTCGTTATTCCATGAATGGTCGAATGTTTGTGCCTAAACCCAAACTGATAATCTGGTATTATACCGTTGTCACTGCATACTTTATTTATAGCTATATTTATAACGATTTCGTAGACTTTTCCGATGTTTGGAAGAAGACTTATCGGTCTGTAGCTACTGGGATTCGATTTTTCCTTGCCTGGTTTAGGTATCGCGATCACGACTGCTTTTTTCCACCTCTCTGGGAAATACGTTATATTTATTGCGTTGTTGAAAAGGATGCAGTAGTCCCGGATTACAACGGTAGGTAAATTTTTAATAACTACATTTGGAATCTCATCGATGCCCGACGATTTTTTGCTATTTAGCTTTCGAATTATTTTCGTCAGTAAACTTGTGTTAGTAAACAAATCGTGTAACTCGTTCGGATTGTCTGACGTATTTGCAATGGAAAAGTTTACTCGTCGTCTCGATTCTATCTCATCCGTCCGCATTTGTTCTCGTATTTTATTTGTATCGTTCATTATTATGTTCGTCAAGCCTTCGCTACCTAGGTTATCATTTTGATCGTGTATCGCTGCAAAGTGACAACCTAAAATTTCTAATTTTTCACGAATATTGGAGACGCAATAATTTCCCTGCTCATCTCTTCGACACTGATCTTTATTTATGCCTGTTGCATCGATGAGATCAGTTCGATCGGCTGGTATCGACATGTCCGTTATTTCTGTTTTACCCTTGGGTCGGAATATTTGATTCACCAATGGAAACATATTTTTTGAATCGTTGATCGGTATACTTTCAATTTTTTTTTGCCAGTAGGCGTTGATAGATTTATAATATTCTTGTTTTAATAATTTCCTAGTACCTATTAACATTTCCTTGTACATTCGGAGTTGTTGATTATTATGGGCATCAAATCTTCTGTAAATTTTGTTTACTTTTGTGATAAGTGAGCTCTTTAATTTTTGTAGCTCCTCGATCTCGAAGTTTTTATAACAATCAACACTATCCCGAGGTTTTATTTTCGGAACGGATTTATTTATAGCGTTCTGAATTTCTTTTTCTATTTGTACTATATAACTGTCTATCTGTTCCTTTTGTAAATTTTTATCGTTTGGAATATTCGTCGTGTGATGTTTTATCAGGTAATTTTGAAAGTAAGCCCAATTTGTTTTTCTGTAGTTTAATCTGTGTGTTTCTTTTTCGGTTTCTAGTTCCCATTTCGTTTGTGCGCTGCGCCGGATACAAATAGCTATCGCGTTATGGTCACTGTCATACGGTATTGTTTTGATCTTGTCTTCGATCGTGTCTATCCTAAGTCTACCGTCTGCGATACATATATCGAGGTAAGATTTCCCTCTCGGGTATGTCGGGAAATCTGTACCGTAAAGTCGCGCTTTGTATTTAATCCCGTTTGTTTCGAGCCATTGGCTTAGGAATAAACCACGCTGGTTGTTAATCGCATTTCCCCACGAGGCATGTTTCGCATTTAAGTCACCTGCCATTATAAAATAATTCTTAACTTCATTTAACTTTAATTGTTTAAATAAGTTTTCGAATTCGGTGGCAAACTCGTTCGGCTTTCCGCGCGGGGCATACACACTTACGACGTACAGACGTTCACGGTTGTTGACGTTGATTTCGATTGCCAAAGTCTCGAGAATATTTGTATCGTTGATGAAATCCAGAGGCGTCATTTCGAACTGCAGAGGTTTTTTTATGAGTATGCCTACTCCCCCTCCCAGTTTACTGTTGGGTCTGTCCTTCCTCAGCATTGTATAATTTTTAAACTCTAGCTTGTGAATTTTGTTGAGCTTCGTTTCGTTGAGAAGAACTATATGTGGCTTAGTTTTTCTCAACAATTGCAGTAACGAAGCTCTTCGTTGGTTTTGGACGAGTGAGTTTACGTTTACGGAGATTATTTTAAGCTGGTCTAAACTAATTACATTCTCCGAGGGGTTTCGACGATTCATTGTACCGGTGTTTGGTTCGGTCGGAGCAACGAAAACAGCGTATCAATTTTTTGTGTATTCGATTGAATTGCTTGCATAATCCATGCAAATTGTTGTTGCATCGCTTCAACAATCGTCGAGAGATCGGTCGGTACGTTACCAGTGACGATTCTTGTTTTTTCGATTTTCGATGTATGGGTTTTAACCCTGTCGGCGTAGCTTTTCCGTGGTGTTGCGAATTTATTTGCTGCTCCTGTAGTCGGATTAGCTCTGGTTAGGTGTGAATAACCTTTCGGTAGGGGTTCACGAGAGTTCATTCCCCTAACGTTCGCGTTATTATTCGAGGATTGTTTTGCTTTAAACTCCAGCTGTTTCGGACAGCCGCGATACGATGCCGGATGGCCGAAGTCTCTACACAGCACGCAGTAAACACGGTCTTTTGACGTTTCGGCCGGGTCCTTGCTAATTTGACATTCGCCGGGACCGTGAGGAACGTTACATTTGACACATCGATAGCTCATGTTGCAGTTAGTCGCAGTATGGCCGAGACGTTGACAATTTCTACACTGCACTGTATTCGGTCTGGTAATTTTTTCCCACCGAATAACCTGGTGAGCGATGTATTTTATTTCGTGTAGCTTACCCGCTACGCTGTCGGCTGACAATTGTACACGATACATAGACAAACATTTGTTGTCTTTTATCGATTTCGCGGTTGTGTGCCTCACCACGTTCAAGAATGTTAAATCACTATTTTCTTTGTCTTTTAGAAACGCTAACACTTCGCTTGGCTCGAAACTACCGTCTATGCCTTTTAACATAAACGTTTGCACTTTTTCTTCTTTCGGAGTGTACGTAAAAAATTGCGCGTCCACTTCTTTTAAAATGTTTTTAACTTTTTTGTGTTCTTCGTAGCTGTTCACTATCAGCAAATGTTGCGTGTCATTTTGCCTTTTAATTTTAAAGTCTTTATTGTCCAGCACTTGCGATAGAACTTCGATCGTGTCTTTAATATCCTGCCGATAGATATTAATCGGAGGCACTTTATTTCGTTTCGTTGCGAGAGATTTTCTCGCCGGCTCGTGGTTCGTTGCTTCCATATTCGCTGGTGAACGTCGATCCGTCCGTTTGCCTTTCGGTGTGGTTTTCGGGGTTACCTGGCGTCGATTTTTTTTGCGGATAGCCGTTATCCATTCCTCGGGTGTCGTAGCGTTTCGAATTGTTATTGTTTTGTCGATGTCGTCGTCGTTGGCTTTGGATTGCTGTTCGTGCCTCGTGTCGCTGTCTCCGAGCGGTGAAAAACGGTTTGACGTTTGAATTTGCTGTCGCTGTGGACTGTGGAGCCAGCGATCTTTTAACTGCTGGTTTTCCTCCCGAAGCTTCGTGATTTCCTCTCGGAGTAGAGCCAACTCTGATTTCGAAACCGATACTTCACTTTCTTCGCTGTCCATTTTTTGGTTCGAATCGTGCATCGGATTCGAAATGTTTTCGGGACTAGGTGTCGGAGCGAATTTAGTTTTCCGTTTTTTCATGGCTTGCATGTAATTCGGTTTAGGTGTCGATTTATTTTTAGCTGTTATGGCCTTTGCAGCCTGCATTTCTCGGGTCACCTGTACCGTGAATCTGGGGTCGTTAATAAGTTTTTCTAAATTCTTTCGCGCGTACGAAATTTTTCCGATTTTCGTCGGAAGCACCGGTGAATACGTAGGTGTTTGCACTGTTTCTTTTATCGACTGCGTTGTGCATCGTGGAGTCACTGGCTCTTGGCTAGCATCGCGTTCGCGTGAACTCACATTTTCGGTAGATGTACTTGCTATATTCTCAATGACGAGACTCGGCTGATTCGCCCGCGTTCGAAATAATAACAAAAGTCGCGTAAAGGTGAGACAACTCGCTCTCCGTGCCGATGTAAACGACCGATTCGGACGCTTGACCGGCAACGACTGACGAGAACTGGTGTGCTCAGCATGGTATGGTCGTTGGCGAATGCATTGCTTTTCTGGCTCCATCTAAGTGACACAGTTCCGAAAAGTTTGATTTTTTCGCCTAGTAGCATTAAAATCGAAAGATTTTAATGAGTAATCTCATTAAATACGACGTTTAGCTGTACCGAAGACGGCCACAATTCAATATTTTACTTCCGTGTCTATACACGAGTAATTGGAGTGCGGGTACGCTCGTCGTCGTAAGGAGCATGGCGCCATTGTTTGGGAAGGGTTTATAATCCCGACTTAATCCCCAATAGTGAGCTTAGGACGCATCGGAGCAAAGGAAAAAAATAATAACAAGAAAATCGACAATGATGACAGGATACTTGTTCAAAAAAAAAAAAAAAGAATGCCAACGGCACGCGGTGTTCCCAAGCGGTCACCCATCCAAGTACTGACCGCGCCCAATGCTGCTTAACTTCAGTGATCGGACGAGAACTGGTGTGCTCAGCATGGTATGGTCGTTGGCGAATGCATTGCTTTTCTGGCTCCTCATGAATGACACAGTTCCGAAAAGTTTGATTTTTTCGCCTAGTAGCATTAAAATCGAAAGATTTTAATTAGTAATCTCATTAAATACGACGTTTAGCTGTACCTAAGATGGCCACAGTTTAATATTTTACTTCCGTGTCTATACACGAGTAATTGGAGTGCGGGTACGCTCGTCGTCGTAAGGAGCATGGCGCCATTGTTTGGGAAGGGTTTATAATCCCGACTTAATCCCCAATAGTGAGCTTAGGACGCATCGGAGCAAAGGAAAAAAATAATAACAAGAAAATCGACAATGATGACAGGATACTTGTTCAAAAAAAAAAAAAAAGAATGCCAACGGCACGCGGTGTTCCCAAGCGGTCACCCATCCAAGTACTGACCGCGCCCAATGCTGCTTAACTTCAGTGATCGGACGAGAACTGGTGTGCTCAGCATGGTATGGTCGTTGGCGAATGCATTGCTTTTCTGGCTCCTCATGAATGACACAGTTCCGAAAAGTTTGATTTTTTCGCCTAGTAGCATTAAAATCGAAAGATTTTAATGAGTAATCTCATTAAATACGACGTTTAGCTGTACCGAAGACGGCCACAATTCAATATTTTACTTCCGTGTCTATACACGAGTAATTGGAGTGCGGGTACGCTCGTCGTCGTAAGGAGCATGGCGCCATTGTTTGGGAAGGGTTTATAATCCCGACTTAATCCCCAATAGTGAGCTTAGGACGCATCGGAGCAAAGGAAAAAAATAATAACAAGAAAATCGACAATGATGACAGGATACTTGTTCAAAAAAAAAAAAAAAGAATGCCAACGGCACGCGGTGTTCCCAAGCGGTCACCCATCCAAGTACTGACCGCGCCCAATGCTGCTTAACTTCAGTGATCGGACGAGAACTGGTGTGCTCAGCATGGTATGGTCGTTGGCGAATGCATTGCTTTTCTGGCTCCTCATGAATGACACAGTTCCGAAAAGTTTGATTTTTTCGCCTAGTAGCATTAAAATCGAAAGATTTTAATTAGTAATCTCATTAAATACGACGTTTAGCTGTACCTAAGATGGCCACAGTTTAATATTTTACTTCCGTGTCTATACACGAGTAATTGGAGTGCGGGTACGCTCGTCGTCGTAAGGAGCATGGCGCCATTGTTTGGGAAGGGTTTATAATCCCGACTTAATCCCCAATAGTGAGCTTAGGACGCATCGGAGCAAAGGAAAAAAATAATAACAAGAAAATCGACAATGATGACAGGATACTTGTTCAAAAAAAAAAAAAAAGAATGCCAACGGCACGCGGTGTTCCCAAGCGGTCACCCATCCAAGTACTGACCGCGCCCAATGCTGCTTAACTTCAGTGATCGGACGAGAACTGGTGTGCTCAGCATGGTATGGTCGTTGGCGAATGCATTGCTTTTCTGGCTCCTCATGAATGACACAGTTCCGAAAAGTTTGATTTTTTCGCCTAGTAGCATTAAAATCGAAAGATTTTAATGAGTAATCTCATTAAATACGACGTTTAGCTGTACCGAAGACGGCCACAATTCAATATTTTACTTCCGTGTCTATACACGAGTAATTGGAGTGCGGGTACGCTCGTCGTCGTAAGGAGCATGGCGCCATTGTTTGGGAAGGGTTTATAATCCCGACTTAATCCCCAATAGTGAGCCTAGGACGGATCGGAGCAGAGGAAAAAAAATAATAACAAAAAAATCGACAATGATGACGGGATACTTGTTTAAAAAAAAAAAAAAGAGAATGCCAACGGCACGCGGTGTTCCCAAGCGGTCACCCATCCAAGTACTGACCGCGCCCAATGCTGTTAACTTCAGTGATCGGACGAGAACTGGTGTGCTCAGCATGGTATGGTCGTTGGCGAATGCATTGCTTTTCTGGCTCCATCTAAGTGACACAGTTCCGAAAAGTTTGATTTTTTCGCCTAGTAGCATTAAAATCGAAAGATTTTAATGAGTAATCTCATTAAATACGACGTTTAGCTGTACCGAAGACGGCCACAATTCAATATTTTACTTCCGTGTCTATACACGAGTAATTGGAGTGCGGGTACGCTCGTCGTCGTAAGGAGCATGGCGCCATTGTTTGGGAAGGGTTTATAATCCCGACTTAATCCCCAATAGTGAGCTTAGGACGCATCGGAGCAAAGGAAAAAAATAATAACAAGAAAATCGACAATGATGACAGGATACTTGTTCAAAAAAAAAAAAAAAGAATGCCAACGGCACGCGGTGTTCCCAAGCGGTCACCCATCCAAGTACTGACCGCGCCCAATGCTGCTTAACTTCAGTGATCGGACGAGAACTGGTGTGCTCAGCATGGTATGGTCGTTGGCGAATGCATTGCTTTTCTGGCTCCTTATGAATGACACAGTTCCGAAAAGTTTGATTTTTTCGCCTAGTAGCATTAAAATCGAAAGATTTTAATAAGTAATCTCATTAAATACGACGTTTAGCTGTACCGAAGACGGCCACAATTCAATATTTTACTTCCGTGTCTATACACGAGTAATTGGAGTGCGGGTACGCTCGTCGTCGTAAGGAGCATGGCGCCATTGTTTGGGAAGGGTTTATAATCCCGACTTAATCCCCAATAGTGAGCTTAGGACGCATCGGAGCAAAGGAAAAAAATAATAACAAGAAAATCGACAATGATGACAGGATACTTGTTCAAAAAAAAAAAAAAAGAATGCCAACGGCACGCGGTGTTCCCAAGCGGTCACCCATCCAAGTACTGACCGCGCCCAATGCTGCTTAACTTCAGTGATCGGACGAGAACTGGTGTGCTCAGCATGGTATGGTCGTTGGCGAATGCATTGCTTTTCTGGCTCCTTATGAATGACACAGTTCCGAAAAGTTTGATTTTTTCGCCTAGTAGCATTAAAATCGAAAGATTTTAATAAGTAATCTCATTAAATACGACGTTTAGCTGTACCGAAGACGGCCACAATTCAATATTTTACTTCCGTGTCTATACACGAGTAATTGGAGTGCGGGTACGCTCGTCGTCGTAAGGAGCATGGCGCCATTGTTTGGGAAGGGTTTATAATCCCGACTTAATCCCCAATAGTGAGCTTAGGACGCATCGGAGCAAAGGAAAAAAATAATAACAAGAAAATCGACAATGATGACAGGATACTTGTTCAAAAAAAAAAAAAAAGAATGCCAACGGCACGCGGTGTTCCCAAGCGGTCACCCATCCAAGTACTGACCGCGCCCAATGCTGCTTAACTTCAGTGATCGGACGAGAACTGGTGTGCTCAGCATGGTATGGTCGTTGGCGAATGCATTGCTTTTCTGGCTCCTCATGAATGACACAGTTCCGAAAAGTTTGATTTTTTCGCCTAGTAGCATTAAAATCGAAATATTTTAATGAGTAATCTCATTAAATACGACGTTTAGCTGTACCGAAGACGGCCACAATTCAATATTTTACTTCCGTGTCTATACACGAGTAATTGGAGTGCGGGTACGCTCGTCGTCGTAAGGAGCATGGCGCCATTGTTTGGGAAGGGTTTATAATCCCGACTTAATCCCCAATAGTGAGCTTAGGACGCATCGGAGCAAAGGAAAAAAATAATAACAAGAAAATCGACAATGATGACAGGATACTTGTTCAAAAAAAAAAAAAAAGAATGCCAACGGCACGCGGTGTTCCCAAGCGGTCACCCATCCAAGTACTGACCGCGCCCAATGCTGCTTAACTTCAGTGATCGGACGAGAACTGGTGTTTTTTTTTTTGTATAATCGTTTATTTTTTCAAGCCGGAGGTACATCAAAAATGGTTTAGTTTTCTCCAATAAACAAGAGACAATTTCTTTATCCATAATACAAAATGGCTGAATCAGCACGCATTGCAATTTTCATCGGGTTTTTTTTTCGTCAGCGTAAGCGCCTGCGCTAAATCGTTTTTTTTTCTCGAAACGAATCATGATAACAATCATAATTTTTTTTTCGTTTGCATTCATTCATTGTTATACAAGGTTATAGAAAGGCGATAAAACTATATCCACTGTTTCGCTTCTGCTCAAGGCATACTTAATTCTAAATACTAAGAAATAATTATGTACAGTGTTTACGACTAGATATTACAGCTACTTCTTATCGACTAATATTATGTACAAAATTTACAAGCGTACGGCGGGTATTTTTAGCACTCGCCGTTTTTTTTTTTTTTTTTTTTTTTTTTTTTTTTTTCCAGTAAAGTCAATCGATTAACCACCAGAATTTTTTTTTGTTTAGACGGGATTTGTCACGCTTGTCACGATCAGGTATCGACCTATCATATCGCCACAGTGGATTTTCCTGAGAGGTATTTAAATTTTTTTCGTATAGAATGTGTGTCTGTCCTCTTTTTCTATGCGCATGGTAGATTATTGGGACATTATTTACATCCTGTATATATTTGTTTGCGTCTAAAAATAAGAAGCTTTCGGGTGGTAAGTATCCAGTTTTCAGCGTATTTTCGATATAATTCCAATCTGTATGGCACGGACCGCTTATCAGATTGTTTTCGTGGATCGACGCCGTGTTAGCCCAGTGTTTTCTTATAATATTCAGCAAGTGAACATCGATTCTCGGTATTTCCGCTTCGTCGTAGATTTTTTGGTTACTTATATGTAACGTATAATCCGTCTCGGCTGATCTATATTTACCTAAACACGCTCTTAAACATTTTCGCTCGAATGATCTAAGCTTTTCCATTATTGGTGGGCGTTGGTTAAACCATATAGCACATCCATATGTTAAAATCGGTCTAACAAACGCACAGTAACATATGATCTTGGTTCTCGGGTTTAAGTGTTTGTTGTAAAAGAGCCTGCTTAGTTTCATAAATGTCTTTCTTGCTTTGTTTAGATTGATTTCTATGTGTTGTGTGTACGTTAAGTGTTGGTCAATGTTGACTCCTAAATATTTCACGATAGTTTTATGCGGTATAATTTCGTTATCTGCGGTTATCTGGAAGTTTCTCCAGTTTCTTTTCACTTCTCGTGTCGCTCGAATCAACTTTGGTCTGAACAGAATAGTTTCACACTTGTTGTTATTTATTTTTAATTTCCAATTGTTGCAATAAAATTTTATTTTTTCGAACATTTGTTGCAGTTCTTCTTGAACTACAGTTAGTTTTTTGTCCTTCGAATAAATTATTAAGTCGTCGGCAAAAGCGAGAGCGTTGCGCTTGGGATTTACGTTTATACCGTCGAGAAAAATGATATCGCTATTGTATATATTAAAAAGAATCGGTGAATTTACTGTGCCCTGCTGCAGGCCATTCCGAAGAACGTGGTGTCTGGTCGATGTTATTACTCCATCCGTAGTTTTAAAACTTCGATTTTCGATCATGTTCCATATCAATTTTATTATATGGATCGGAAATTTCTTTTTTAAAAGTTTATATATAAGACCTCTTATCCATATCGTGTCGAAAGCTTTTTCTAAGTCGATGAGACATGCTCCTACACAATAACCTTTATTCAGGCTCCAGCAAATGTCTGATGTGAGTTTCGTTATTCCATGAATGGTCGAATGTTTGTGCCTAAACCCAAACTGATAATCTGGTATTATACCGTTGTCACTGCATACTTTATTTATAGCTATATTTATAACGATTTCGTAGACTTTTCCGATGTTTGGAAGAAGACTTATCGGTCTGTAGCTACTGGGATTCGATTTTTCCTTGCCTGGTTTAGGTATCGCGATCACGACTGCTTTTTTCCACCTCTCTGGGAAATACGTTATATTTATTGCGTTGTTGAAAAGGATGCAGTAGTCCCGGATTACAACGGTAGGTAAATTTTTAATAACTACATTTGGAATCTCATCGATGCCCGACGATTTTTTGCTATTTAGCTTTCGAATTATTTTCGTCAGTAAACTTGTGTTAGTAAACAAATCGTGTAACTCGTTCGGATTGTCTGACGTATTTGCAATGGAAAAGTTTACTCGTCGTCTCGATTCTATCTCATCCGTCCGCATTTGTTCTCGTATTTTATTTGTATCGTTCATTATTATGTTCGTCAAGCCTTCGCTACCTAGGTTATCATTTTGATCGTGTATCGCTGCAAAGTGACAACCTAAAATTTCTAATTTTTCACGAATATTGGAGACGCAATAATTTCCCTGCTCATCTCTTCGACACTGATCTTTATTTATGCCTGTTGCATCGATGAGATCAGTTCGATCGGCTGGTATCGACATGTCCGTTATTTCTGTTTTACCCTTGGGTCGGAATATTTGATTCACCAATGGAAACATATTTTTTGAATCGTTGATCGGTATACTTTCAATTTTTTTTTGCCAGTAGGCGTTGATAGATTTATAATATTCTTGTTTTAATAATTTCCTAGTACCTATTAACATTTCCTTGTACATTCGGAGTTGTTGATTATTATGGGCATCAAATCTTCTGTAAATTTTGTTTACTTTTGTGATAAGTGAGCTCTTTAATTTTTGTAGCTCCTCGATCTCGAAGTTTTTATAACAATCAACACTATCCCGAGGTTTTATTTTCGGAACGGATTTATTTATAGCGTTCTGAATTTCTTTTTCTATTTGTACTATATAACTGTCTATCTGTTCCTTTTGTAAATTTTTATCGTTTGGAATATTCGTCGTGTGATGTTTTATCAGGTAATTTTGAAAGTAAGCCCAATTTGTTTTTCTGTAGTTTAATCTGTGTGTTTCTTTTTCGGTTTCTAGTTCCCATTTCGTTTGTGCGCTGCGCCGGATACAAATAGCTATCGCGTTATGGTCACTGTCATACGGTATTGTTTTGATCTTGTCTTCGATCGTGTCTATCCTAAGTCTACCGTCTGCGATACATATATCGAGGTAAGATTTCCCTCTCGGGTATGTCGGGAAATCTGTACCGTAAAGTCGCGCTTTGTATTTAATCCCGTTTGTTTCGAGCCATTGGCTTAGGAATAAACCACGCTGGTTGTTAATCGCATTTCCCCACGAGGCATGTTTCGCATTTAAGTCACCTGCCATTATAAAATAATTCTTAACTTCATTTAACTTTAATTGTTTAAATAAGTTTTCGAATTCGGTGGCAAACTCGTTCGGCTTTCCGCGCGGGGCATACACACTTACGACGTACAGACGTTCACGGTTGTTGACGTTGATTTCGATTGCCAAAGTCTCGAGAATATTTGTATCGTTGATGAAATCCAGAGGCGTCATTTCGAACTGCAGAGGTTTTTTTATGAGTATGCCTACTCCCCCTCCCAGTTTACTGTTGGGTCTGTCCTTCCTCAGCATTGTATAATTTTTAAACTCTAGCTTGTGAATTTTGTTGAGCTTCGTTTCGTTGAGAAGAACTATATGTGGCTTAGTTTTTCTCAACAATTGCAGTAACGAAGCTCTTCGTTGGTTTTGGACGAGTGAGTTTACGTTTACGGAGATTATTTTAAGCTGGTCTAAACTAATTACATTCTCCGAGGGGTTTCGACGATTCATTGTACCGGTGTTTGGTTCGGTCGGAGCAACGAAAACAGCGTATCAATTTTTTGTGTATTCGATTGAATTGCTTGCATAATCCATGCAAATTGTTGTTGCATCGCTTCAACAATCGTCGAGAGATCGGTCGGTACGTTACCAGTGACGATTCTTGTTTTTTCGATTTTCGATGTATGGGTTTTAACCCTGTCGGCGTAGCTTTTCCGTGGTGTTGCGAATTTATTTGCTGCTCCTGTAGTCGGATTAGCTCTGGTTAGGTGTGAATAACCTTTCGGTAGGGGTTCACGAGAGTTCATTCCCCTAACGTTCGCGTTATTATTCGAGGATTGTTTTGCTTTAAACTCCAGCTGTTTCGGACAGCCGCGATACGATGCCGGATGGCCGAAGTCTCTACACAGCACGCAGTAAACACGGTCTTTTGACGTTTCGGCCGGGTCCTTGCTAATTTGACATTCGCCGGGACCGTGAGGAACGTTACATTTGACACATCGATAGCTCATGTTGCAGTTAGTCGCAGTATGGCCGAGACGTTGACAATTTCTACACTGCACTGTATTCGGTCTGGTAATTTTTTCCCACCGAATAACCTGGTGAGCGATGTATTTTATTTCGTGTAGCTTACCCGCTACGCTGTCGGCTGACAATTGTACACGATACATAGACAAACATTTGTTGTCTTTTATCGATTTCGCGGTTGTGTGCCTCACCACGTTCAAGAATGTTAAATCACTATTTTCTTTGTCTTTTAGAAACGCTAACACTTCGCTTGGCTCGAAACTACCGTCTATGCCTTTTAACATAAACGTTTGCACTTTTTCTTCTTTCGGAGTGTACGTAAAAAATTGCGCGTCCACTTCTTTTAAAATGTTTTTAACTTTTTTGTGTTCTTCGTAGCTGTTCACTATCAGCAAATGTTGCGTGTCATTTTGCCTTTTAATTTTAAAGTCTTTATTGTCCAGCACTTGCGATAGAACTTCGATCGTGTCTTTAATATCCTGCCGATAGATATTAATCGGAGGCACTTTATTTCGTTTCGTTGCGAGAGATTTTCTCGCCGGCTCGTGGTTCGTTGCTTCCATATTCGCTGGTGAACGTCGATCCGTCCGTTTGCCTTTCGGTGTGGTTTTCGGGGTTACCTGGCGTCGATTTTTTTTGCGGATAGCCGTTATCCATTCCTCGGGTGTCGTAGCGTTTCGAATTGTTATTGTTTTGTCGATGTCGTCGTCGTTGGCTTTGGATTGCTGTTCGTGCCTCGTGTCGCTGTCTCCGAGCGGTGAAAAACGGTTTGACGTTTGAATTTGCTGTCGCTGTGGACTGTGGAGCCAGCGATCTTTTAACTGCTGGTTTTCCTCCCGAAGCTTCGTGATTTCCTCTCGGAGTAGAGCCAACTCTGATTTCGAAACCGATACTTCACTTTCTTCGCTGTCCATTTTTTGGTTCGAATCGTGCATCGGATTCGAAATGTTTTCGGGACTAGGTGTCGGAGCGAATTTAGTTTTCCGTTTTTTCATGGCTTGCATGTAATTCGGTTTAGGTGTCGATTTATTTTTAGCTGTTATGGCCTTTGCAGCCTGCATTTCTCGGGTCACCTGTACCGTGAATCTGGGGTCGTTAATAAGTTTTTCTAAATTCTTTCGCGCGTACGAAATTTTTCCGATTTTCGTCGGAAGCACCGGTGAATACGTAGGTGTTTGCACTGTTTCTTTTATCGACTGCGTTGTGCATCGTGGAGTCACTGGCTCTTGGCTAGCATCGCGTTCGCGTGAACTCACATTTTCGGTAGATGTACTTGCTATATTCTCAATGACGAGACTCGGCTGATTCGCCCGCGTTCGAAATAATAACAAAAGTCGCGTAAAGGTGAGACAACTCGCTCTCCGTGCCGATGTAAACGACCGATTCGGACGCTTGACCGGCAACGACTGACGAGAACTGGTGTGCTCAGCATGGTATGGTCGTTGGCGAATGCATTGCTTTTCTGGCTCCATCTAAGTGACACAGTTCCGAAAAGTTTGATTTTTTCGCCTAGTAGCATTAAAATCGAAAGATTTTAATGAGTAATCTCATTAAATACGACGTTTAGCTGTACCGAAGACGGCCACAATTCAATATTTTACTTCCGTGTCTATACACGAGTAATTGGAGTGCGGGTACGCTCGTCGTCGTAAGGAGCATGGCGCCATTGTTTGGGAAGGGTTTATAATCCCGACTTAATCCCCAATAGTGAGCTTAGGACGCATCGGAGCAAAGGAAAAAAATAATAACAAGAAAATCGACAATGATGACAGGATACTTGTTCAAAAAAAAAAAAAAAGAATGCCAACGGCACGCGGTGTTCCCAAGCGGTCACCCATCCAAGTACTGACCGCGCCCAATGCTGCTTAACTTCAGTGATCGGACGAGAACTGGTGTTTTTTTTTGTATAATCGTTTATTTTTTTCAAGCCGGAGGTACATCAAAAATGGTTTAGTTTTCTCCAATAAACAAGAGACAATTTCTTTATCCATAATACAAAATGGCTGAATCAGCACGCATTGCAATTTTCATCGGGTTTTTTTTTTCGTTAGCGTAAGCGCCTGCGCTAAATCGTTTTTTTTTCTCGAGACGATCATGATAACAATCATAATTTTTTTTCGTTTGCATTCATTCATTGTTATACAAGGTTATAGAAAGGCGATAAAACTATATCCACTGTTTCGCTTCTGCTCACGGCATACTTAATTCTAAATACTAAGAAATAATTATGTACAGTGTTTACGACTAGATATTACAGCTACTTCTTATCGACTAATATTATGTACAAAATTTACAAGCGTACGGCGGGTATTTTTAGCACTCGCCGTTTTTTTTTTTTTTTTTTTTTTTTTTTTTTTTTTTTTTTCAGTAAAGTCAATCGATTAACCACCAGAATTTTTTTTTGTTTAGACGGGATTTGTCACGCTTGTCACGATCAGGTATCGACCTATCATATCGCCACAGTGGATTTTCCTGAGAGGTATTTAAATTTTTTTCGTATAGAATGTGTGTCTGTCCTCTTTTTCTATGCGCATGGTAGATTATTGGGACATTATTTACATCCTGTATATATTTGTTTGCGTCTAAAAATAAGAAGCTTTCGGGTGGTAAGTATCCAGTTTTCAGCGTATTTTCGATATAATTCCAATCTGTATGGCACGGACCGCTTATCAGATTGTTTTCGTGGATCGACGCCGTGTTAGCCCAGTGTTTTCTTATAATTTTCAGCAAGTGAACATCGATTCTCGGTATTTCCGCTTCGTCGTAGATTTTTTGGTTACTTATATGTAACGTATAATCCGTCTCGGCTGATCTATATTTACCTAAACACGCTCTTAAACATTTTCGCTCGAATGATCTAAGCTTTTCCATTATTGGTGGGCGTTGGTTAAACCATATAGCACATCCATATGTTAAAATCGGTCTAACAAACGCACAGTAACATATGATCTTGGTTCTCGGGTTTAAGTGTTTGTTGTAAAAGAGCCTGCTTAGTTTCATAAATGTCTTTCTTGCTTTGTTTAGATTGATTTCTATGTGTTGTGTGTACGTTAAGTGTTGGTCAATGTTGACTCCTAAATATTTCACGATAGTTTTATGCGGTATAATTTCGTTATCTGCGGTTATCTGGAAGTTTCTCCAGTTTCTTTTCACTTCTCGTGTCGCTCGAATCAACTTTGGTCTGAACAGAATAGTTTCACACTTGTTGTTATTTATTTTTAATTTCCAATTGTTGCAATAAAATTTTATTTTTTCGAACATTTGTTGCAGTTCTTCTTGAACTACAGTTAGTTTTTTGTCCTTCGAATAAATTATTAAGTCGTCGGCAAAAGCGAGAGCGTTGCGCTTGGGATTTACGTTTATACCGTCGAGAAAAATGATATCGCTATTGTATATATTAAAAAGAATCGGTGAATTTACTGTGCCCTGCTGCAGGCCATTCCGAAGAACGTGGTGTCTGGTCGATGTTATTACTCCATCCGTAGTTTTAAAACTTCGATTTTCGATCATGTTCCATATCAATTTTATTATATGGATCGGAAATTTCTTTTTTAAAAGTTTATATATAAGACCTCTTATCCATATCGTGTCGAAAGCTTTTTCTAAGTCGATGAGACATGCTCCTACACAATAACCTTTATTCAGGCTCCAGCAAATGTCTGATGTGAGTTTCGTTATTCCATGAATGGTCGAATGTTTGTGCCTAAACCCAAACTGATAATCTGGTATTATACCGTTGTCACTGCATACTTTATTTATAGCTATATTTATAACGATTTCGTAGACTTTTCCGATGTTTGGAAGAAGACTTATCGGTCTGTAGCTACTGGGATTCGATTTTTCCTTGCCTGGTTTAGGTATCGCGATCACGACTGCTTTTTTCCACCTCTCTGGGAAATACGTTATATTTATTGCGTTGTTGAAAAGGATGCAGTAGTCCCGGATTACAACGGTAGGTAAATTTTTAATAACTACATTTGGAATCTCATCGATGCCCGACGATTTTTTGCTATTTAGCTTTCGAATTATTTTCGTCAGTAAACTTGTGTTAGTAAACAAATCGTGTAACTCGTTCGGATTGTCTGACGTATTTGCAATGGAAAAGTTTACTCGTCGTCTCGATTCTATCTCATCCGTCCGCATTTGTTCTCGTATTTTATTTGTATCGTTCATTATTATGTTCGTCAAGCCTTCGCTACCTAGGTTATCATTTTGATCGTGTATCGCTGCAAAGTGACAACCTAAAATTTCTAATTTTTCACGAATATTGGAGACGCAATAATTTCCCTGCTCATCTCTTCGACACTGATCTTTATTTATGCCTGTTGCATCGATGAGATCAGTTCGATCGGCTGGTATCGACATGTCCGTTATTTCTGTTTTACCCTTGGGTCGGAATATTTGATTCACCAATGGAAACATATTTTTTGAATCGTTGATCGGTATACTTTCAATTTTTTTTTGCCAGTAGGCGTTGATAGATTTATAATATTCTTGTTTTAATAATTTCCTAGTACCTATTAACATTTCCTTGTACATTCGGAGTTGTTGATTATTATGGGCATCAAATCTTCTGTAAATTTTGTTTACTTTTGTGATAAGTGAGCTCTTTAATTTTTGTAGCTCCTCGATCTCGAAGTTTTTATAACAATCAACACTATCCCGAGGTTTTATTTTCGGAACGGATTTATTTATAGCGTTCTGAATTTCTTTTTCTATTTGTACTATATAACTGTCTATCTGTTCCTTTTGTAAATTTTTATCGTTTGGAATATTCGTCGTGTGATGTTTTATCAGGTAATTTTGAAAGTAAGCCCAATTTGTTTTTCTGTAGTTTAATCTGTGTGTTTCTTTTTCGGTTTCTAGTTCCCATTTCGTTTGTGCGCTGCGCCGGATACAAATAGCTATCGCGTTATGGTCACTGTCATACGGTATTGTTTTGATCTTGTCTTCGATCGTGTCTATCCTAAGTCTACCGTCTGCGATACATATATCGAGGTAAGATTTCCCTCTCGGGTATGTCGGGAAATCTGTACCGTAAAGTCGCGCTTTGTATTTAATCCCGTTTGTTTCGAGCCATTGGCTTAGGAATAAACCACGCTGGTTGTTAATCGCATTTCCCCACGAGGCATGTTTCGCATTTAAGTCACCTGCCATTATAAAATAATTCTTAACTTCATTTAACTTTAATTGTTTAAATAAGTTTTCGAATTCGGTGGCAAACTCGTTCGGCTTTCCGCGCGGGGCATACACACTTACGACGTACAGACGTTCACGGTTGTTGACGTTGATTTCGATTGCCAAAGTCTCGAGAATATTTGTATCGTTGATGAAATCCAGAGGCGTCATTTCGAACTGCAGAGGTTTTTTTATGAGTATGCCTACTCCCCCTCCCAGTTTACTGTTGGGTCTGTCCTTCCTCAGCATTGTATAATTTTTAAACTCTAGCTTGTGAATTTTGTTGAGCTTCGTTTCGTTGAGAAGAACTATATGTGGCTTAGTTTTTCTCAACAATTGCAGTAACGAAGCTCTTCGTTGGTTTTGGACGAGTGAGTTTACGTTTACGGAGATTATTTTAAGCTGGTCTAAACTAATTACATTCTCCGAGGGGTTTCGACGATTCATTGTACCGGTGTTTGGTTCGGTCGGAGCAACGAAAACAGCGTATCAATTTTTTGTGTATTCGATTGAATTGCTTGCATAATCCATGCTAATTGTTGTTGCATCGCTTCAACAATCGTCGAGAGATCGGTCGGTACGTTACCAGTGACGATTCTTGTTTTTTCGATTTTCGATGTATGGGTTTTAACCCTGTCGGCGTAGCTTTTCCGTGGTGTTGCGAATTTATTTGCTGCTCCTGTAGTCGGATTAGCTCTGGTTAGGTGTGAATAACCTTTCGGTAGGGGTTCACGAGAGTTCATTCCCCTAACGTTCGCGTTATTATTCGAGGATTGTTTTGCTTTAAACTCCAGCTGTTTCGGACAGCCGCGATACGATGCCGGATGGCCGAAGTCTCTACACAGCACGCAGTAAACACGGTCTTTTGACGTTTCGGCCGGGTCCTTGCTAATTTGACATTCGCCGGGACCGTGAGGAACGTTACATTTGACACATCGATAGCTCATGTTGCAGTTAGTCGCAGTATGGCCGAGACGTTGACAATTTCTACACTGCACTGTATTCGGTCTGGTAATTTTTTCCCACCGAATAACCTGGTGAGCGATGTATTTTATTTCGTGTAGCTTACCCGCTACGCTGTCGGCTGACAATTGTACACGATACATAGACAAACATTTGTTGTCTTTTATCGATTTCGCGGTTGTGTGCCTCACCACGTTCAAGAATGTTAAATCACTATTTTCTTTGTCTTTTAGAAACGCTAACACTTCGCTTGGCTCGAAACTACCGTCTATGCCTTTTAACATAAACGTTTGCACTTTTTCTTCTTTCGGAGTGTACGTAAAAAATTGCGCGTCCACTTCTTTTAAAATGTTTTTAACTTTTTTGTGTTCTTCGTAGCTGTTCACTATCAGCAAATGTTGCGTGTCATTTTGCCTTTTAATTTTAAAGTCTTTATTGTCCAGCACTTGCGATAGAACTTCGATCGTGTCTTTAATATCCTGCCGATAGATATTAATCGGAGGCACTTTATTTCGTTTCGTTGCGAGAGATTTTCTCGCCGGCTCGTGGTTCGTTGCTTCCATATTCGCTGGTGAACGTCGATCCGTCCGTTTGCCTTTCGGTGTGGTTTTCGGGGTTACCTGGCGTCGATTTTTTTTGCGGATAGCCGTTATCCATTCCTCGGGTGTCGTAGCGTTTCGAATTGTTATTGTTTTGTCGATGTCGTCGTCGTTGGCTTTGGATTGCTGTTCGTGCCTCGTGTCGCTGTCTCCGAGCGGTGAAAAACGGTTTGACGTTTGAATTTGCTGTCGCTGTGGACTGTGGAGCCAGCGATCTTTTAACTGCTGGTTTTCCTCCCGAAGCTTCGTGATTTCCTCTCGGAGTAGAGCCAACTCTGATTTCGAAACCGATACTTCACTTTCTTCGCTGTCCATTTTTTGGTTCGAATCGTGCATCGGATTCGAAATGTTTTCGGGACTAGGTGTCGGAGCGAATTTAGTTTTCCGTTTTTTCATGGCTTGCATGTAATTCGGTTTAGGTGTCGATTTATTTTTAGCTGTTATGGCCTTTGCAGCCTGCATTTCTCGGGTCACCTGTACCGTGAATCTGGGGTCGTTAATAAGTTTTTCTAAATTCTTTCGCGCGTACGAAATTTTTCCGATTTTCGTCGGAAGCACCGGTGAATACGTAGGTGTTTGCACTGTTTCTTTTATCGACTGCGTTGTGCATCGTGGAGTCACTGGCTCTTGGCTAGCATCGCGTTCGCGTGAACTCACATTTTCGGTAGATGTACTTGCTATATTCTCAATGACGAGACTCGGCTGATTCGCCCGCGTTCGAAATAATAACAAAAGTCGCGTAAAGGTGAGACAACTCGCTCTCCGTGCCGATGTAAACGACCGATTCGGACGCTTGACCGGCAACGACTGACGAGAACTGGTGTGCTCAGCATGGTATGGTCGTTGGCGAATGCATTGCTTTTCTGGCTCCTCATGAATGACACAGTTCCGAAAAGTTTGATTTTTTCGCCTAGTAGCATTAAAATCGAAAGATTTTAATTAGTAATCTCATTAAATACGACGTTTAGCTGTACCTAAGATGGCCACAGTTTAATATTTTACTTCCGTGTCTATACACGAGTAATTGGAGTGCGGGTACGCTCGTCGTCGTAAGGAGCATGGCGCCATTGTTTGGGAAGGGTTTATAATCCCGACTTAATCCCCAATAGTGAGCTTAGGACGCATCGGAGCAAAGGAAAAAAATAATAACAAGAAAATCGACAATGATGACAGGATACTTGTTCAAAAAAAAAAAAAAAGAATGCCAACGGCACGCGGTGTTCCCAAGCGGTCACCCATCCAAGTACTGACCGCGCCCAATGCTGCTTAACTTCAGTGATCGGACGAGAACTGGTGTGCTCAGCATGGTATGGTCGTTGGCGAATGCATTGCTTTTCTGGCTCCTCATGAATGACACAGTTCCGAAAAGTTTGATTTTTTCGCCTAGTAGCATTAAAATCGAAAGATTTTAATGAGTAATCTCATTAAATACGACGTTTAGCTGTACCGAAGACGGCCACAATTCAATATTTTACTTCCGTGTCTATACACGAGTAATTGGAGTGCGGGTACGCTCGTCGTCGTAAGGAGCATGGCGCCATTGTTTGGGAAGGGTTTATAATCCCGACTTAATCCCCAATAGTGAGCTTAGGACGCATCGGAGCAAAGGAAAAAAATAATAACAAGAAAATCGACAATGATGACAGGATACTTGTTCAAAAAAAAAAAAAAAGAATGCCAACGGCACGCGGTGTTCCCAAGCGGTCACCCATCCAAGTACTGACCGCGCCCAATGCTGCTTAACTTCAGTGATCGGACGAGAACTGGTGTGCTCAGCATGGTATGGTCGTTGGCGAATGCATTGCTTTTCTGGCTCCTCATGAATGACACAGTTCCGAAAAGTTTGATTTTTTCGCCTAGTAGCATTAAAATCGAAAGATTTTAATTAGTAATCTCATTAAATACGACGTTTAGCTGTACCTAAGATGGCCACAGTTTAATATTTTACTTCCGTGTCTATACACGAGTAATTGGAGTGCGGGTACGCTCGTCGTCGTAAGGAGCATGGCGCCATTGTTTGGGAAGGGTTTATAATCCCGACTTAATCCCCAATAGTGAGCTTAGGACGCATCGGAGCAAAGGAAAAAAATAATAACAAGAAAATCGACAATGATGACAGGATACTTGTTCAAAAAAAAAAAAAAAGAATGCCAACGGCACGCGGTGTTCCCAAGCGGTCACCCATCCAAGTACTGACCGCGCCCAATGCTGCTTAACTTCAGTGATCGGACGAGAACTGGTGTTTTTTCCGTATAATCGTTTATTTTTTCAAGCCGGAGGTACATCAAAAATGGTTTAGTTTTCTCCAATAAACAAGAGACAATTTCTTTATCCATAATACAAAATGGCTGAATCAGCACGCATTGCAATTTTCATCGGGTTTTTTTTCGTCAGCGTAAGCGCCTGCGCTAAATCGTTTTTTTTTCTCGAAACGAATCATGATAACAATCATAATTTTTTTTTCGTTTGCATTCATTCATTGTTATACAAGGTTATAGAAAGGCGATAAAACTATATCCACTGTTTCGCTTCTGCTCGAGGCATACTTAATTCTAAATACTAAGAAATAATTATGTACAGTGTTTACGACTAGATATTACAGCTACTTCTTATCGACTAATATTATGTACAAAATTTACAAGCGTACGGCGGGTATTTTTAGCGCTCGCCGTTTTTTTTTTTTTTTTTTTTTTTTTTTTTCCAGTAAAGTCAATCGTTTAACCACCAGAATTTTTTTTTGTTTAGACGGGATTTGTCACGCTTGTCACGATCAGGTATCGACTTATCATATCGCCACAGTGGATTTTCCTGAGAGGTATCTAAATTTTTCTCGTATAGAATGTGTGTCTGTCCTCTTTTTCTATGCGCATGGTAGATTATTGGGACATTACTGACATCTTGTATATATTTGTTCGCATCTAAAAATAGAAAACTTTCGGGTGGTAAGTATCCAGTTTTAAGCGTATTTTCGATATAATTCCAATCTGTATAGCACGGACCGCTTATCAGATTATTTTCGTGGATCGACGCCGTGTTAGCCCAGTGTTTTCTTATAATATTCAGCAAGTGGACATCGATTCTCGGTATTTTCGCTTCGTCGTAGATTTTTTGGTTACTAATATGTAACGTATAATCCGTCTCAGCTGATCTATATTTTCCTAAGCACGCTCTTAAACATTTTCGCTCGAAGGACCTAAGCTTTTCCATTATTGGTGGGCGTTGGTTAAACCATATAGCGCAACCATATGTTATAATCGGTCTAACAAACGCACAGTAACATATAATTTTGGTTCTCGGGTTTAAGTTTTTGTTGTAAAAGAGCCTGCTTAGTTTCATAAATGTCTTTCTCGCTTTGTTCAGATTGATTTCTATGTGTTGTGTGTACGTTAAATGTTGATCAATGTTGACTCCTAAATATTTCACGATATTTTTATGCGGTATAATTTCGTTTGTTCCAGTATCGGCGGTTATCTGGAAGTTTCGCCAGTTCCTTTTCACTTCTCGTGTCGCTCGTATCAACTTTGGTCTGAACAGGATAGTTTCACACTTGTTGTTATTTATTTTTAATTTCCAGTTGTGGCAATAAAATTTAATTTTTTCGAACATTTGTTGCAATTCTTCTTGGACTATAGTTAATTTTTTGTCCTTCGAATAAATTATTAAGTCGTCGGCGAAAGCGAGTGCGTTGCGCTTCGGATTAATGTTTATACCGTCGAGAAAAATAATATCGCTATTGTATATATTAAAAAGAATCGGTGAATTCACCGTGCCTTGTTGCAGGCCATTCCGAAGGATGTGATGTCTGGTCGATGTTATTACCCCATCCGTAGTTTTAAAACTTCGATTTTCGATCATGTTCCATATCAATTTTGTTATATGGATCGGGAATTTCTTTTTTAAAAGTTTATATATAAGACCTCTTATCCATATCGTGTCGAAAGCTTTTTCTAAGTCAATGAGGCATGCTCCTACACAATGACCTTTATTCAGGCTCCAGCATATGTCTGATGTTAGTTTCGTTATTCCATGAATGGTCGAATGTTTGTTTCTGAACCCAAACTGATAATCTGGTATTACACCGTTGTCACTGCATACTTTATTTATAGCTATATTTATAACGATTTCGTAGACTTTTCCGATGTTTGGAAGAAGACTTATCGGTCTGTAGCTACTGGGATTCGATTTTTCCTTGCCTGGTTTAGGTATCGCGATCACGACTGCTTTTTTCCACCTCTCTGGGAAATACGTTATATTTATTCCGTTGTTGAAAAGGATGCAGTAGTCCCGGATTACAACGGTAGGTAAATTTTTAATAACTACATTTGGAATCTCATCGCTGCCCGACGATTTTTTGCTATTTAGCTTTCGAATTATTTTCGTCAGTAAACTTGTGTTGGTAAACAAATCGTGTAACTCGTTCGGATTGTCTGACGTATTTGCAATAGAAAAGTTTACTCGTCGTCTCGATTCTATCTCATCCGTTCGCATTTCTTCTCTGATTTTATTCGTTTCGTTCATTATAATGTTGGTCAATCCCTCGCTACCTAGGTTGTCATTTTGATCGTGTATCGCCGCAAAGTGACAACCTAAAATTTCTAATTTTTCGCGAATGTTGGAGACGCAATAATTTCCTTGCGCATCTCTCCGACACTGATCTTTATTTATGCCTGATGCATCGATGAGATCAGTTCGTTCGGCTGGTATCGACATGTCCGTTATTTCTGTTTTACCCTTGGGTCGGAATATTTGATTCACCAATGGGAACATATTTTTTGAATCGTTGACCGGTATACTTTTAATTTTTTTTTGCCAGTAGGCATTGATAGACTTATAATATTCTTGTTTCAATAATTTTCTAGTACCTATTAACATTTCTTGGTATATTCGGAGTTGTTGATTATTATAAGCATCAAATCTTCTGTAAATTTTGTTTACTTTTGTGATAAGTGAGCTTTTCAATTTTTGTAACTCCTCGATCTCGAAGTTTTTATAACAATCAACACTATCCCGAGGTTTTCTTTTCGGAACGGATTTATTTATAGCGTTCTGAATTTCTTTTTCTATTTCTACTATATAACTGTCTATTTGTTCCTTTTGTAAATTTTTATCGTTTGGAATATTCGTCGTGTGATGTTTTATCAGATAATTTTGAAAATAGGCCCAATTTGTTTTTCTATAGTTTAGTCTGTGTGTTTCTTTTTCGGTTTCGAGTTCCCATTTCGTTTGTGCGCTGCGCCGGATACTAATAGCTATCGCGTTATGGTCGCTGTCATACGGTATTGTTTTGATCTTGTCTTCGATCGTGTCTATCCTAAGTCTACCGTCTGCGATACATATATCGAGGTAAGATCTCCCTCTCGGGTATGTAGGGAAATCTGTGCCGTAAAGTCGCGCTTTGTATTTAATCCCGTTTGTTTCGAGCCATTGGCTTAGGAATAAACCACGCTGGTTGTTAATCGCATTTCCCCACGAGGCATGTTTCGCATTTAAGTCACCTGCCATTATAAAATAATTCTTAACTTCATTTAACTTTAATTGTTTAAATAAGTTTTCGAATTCGGCGGCAAACTCGTTCGGCTTTCCGCGCGGGGCATACACACTTACGACGTACAGACGTTCACGGTTGTTGACGTTGATTTCGATTGCCAAAGTCTCGAGAATATTTGTATCGTTGATGAAATCCAGAGGCGTCATTTCGAACTGCAGAGGTTTTTTTATGAGTATGCCTACTCCCCCTCCTAGTTTACTGTTGGGTCTGTCCTTCCTCAGCATTGTGTAATTTTTAAACTCTAGCTTGTGAATTTTGTTGAGCTTCGTTTCGTTGAGAAGAACTATATGTGGCTTAGTTTTTCTCAACAATTGCAGTAACGAAGCTCTTCGTTGGTTTTGGACGAGTGAGTTTACGTTTACGGAGATTATTTTAAGCTGGTCTAAACTAATTACATTCTCCGAGGGGTTTCGACGAATCATTGTACCGGTGTTTGGTTCGGTCGGAGCAACGAGAAGAGCGTATCAATTTTTTGTGTATTCGATTGAATTGCTTCCATAATCCATGAAAATTGCTGTTGCATCGCTTCAACAATCATCGAGAGATCGGTCGGTACGTTACCAGTGGCGATTCTCGTTTTTTCGATTTGCGTTGTATGGGCTTTAGCCCTGTCGGCGTAGCTTTTTCGTGGTGTTGCGAATTTATTTGCTGCTCCTGTAGTCGGATTAGCTCTGGTTAGGTGTGAATAACCTTTCGGTAGGGGTTCACGAGAGTTCATTCCCCTAACGTTCGCGTTATTATTCGAGGATTGTTTTGCTTTAAACTCCAGCTGTTTCGGACAGCCGCGATACGATGCCGGATGGCCGAAGTCTCCACACAGCACGCAGTAAACACGGTCTTTTGACGTTTCGGCCGGGTCCTTGCTAATTTGACATTCGCCGGGACCGTGAGGAACGTTACATTTGACACATCGATAGCTCATGTTGCAGTTAGTCGCAGTATGGCCGAGACGTTGACAATTTCTACACTGCACTGTATTCGGTCTGGTAATTTTTTCCCACCGAATAACCTGGTGAGCGATGTATTTTATTTCGTGCAGCTTACCCGCTACGCTGTCGGCTGACAATTGTACACGATACATAGACAAACACTTGTTGTCCTTTATCGATTTGGCGGTTGTGTGCCGCACCACGTTCAAAAATGTTAAGTCACTGTTTTCTTTTTGTTTTAGAAACGCTAACACTTCGCTTGGGTCGAAACTACCGTCTATGCCTTTTAACATAAACGTTTGTACTTTTTCTTCCTTCGGAGTGTACGTATAAAATTGCGCGTCCACTTCTTTTAAAATGTTTTTAACTTTTTTGTGTTCTTCGTAGCTGTTCACTATAAGCAAATGTTGTTTGTCATTTTGCCTTTTAATTTTAAAGTCTTTATTGTCCAGCACTTGCGATAGAACTTCGATCGTGTCTTTAATATCCTGCCGATAGATAGTTATCGGAGGCACTTTATTTCGTTTCGTTGCGAGAGATTTTCTTGCCGGCTCGTGGTTCGTTGCTTCCATATCCGCTGGTGAACGTCGATCCGTCCTTTTGCCTTTCGGTGTGGTTTTCGGGGTTACCTGGCGTCGATTTTTTTTGCGGATAGCCGTTATCCATTCCTCGGGTGTCGTAGCGTTTCGAATTGTTATTGTTTTGTCGTTGTCGTCGTCGTTGGCTTTGGATTGCTGTTCGTGCCTCGTGTCGCTGTCTCCGAGCGGTGAAAAACGGTTTGACGTTTGAATTTGCTGTCGCTGTGGACTGTGGAGCCAGCGATCTTTTAACGCCTCGTTTTCCTCTCGAAGCTTCGTGATTTCTTCTCGGAGTAGAGCCAACTCTGATTTCGGAATCGATATTTCACTTTCTTCGCTCTCCATTTTTTGGTTCGAATCGTGCATCGGATTCGAACCGTTTTCGGGACTAGGTGTCGGAGTGAATTTCGATTTCCTTTTTTTCATGGCTTGCATAAAATTCGGCTTAGGTGTCGATTTATTTTTAGCGGTTATGGCTTTTGCAGCCTGCATTTCTCGGGTCACCTGTACCGTAAATCTAGGGTCGTTAATAAGTTTTTCCAAGTTCTTTCGCGCGTACGAAATTTTTCCGATTTTCGTCGGTAGCACCGGTGAATACGTGGGTGTTTGCACTGTTTCTTTTATCGACTGCGTTGTGCATCGTGGAGTCACTGGCTCTTGGCTAGCATCGCGTTCGCGTGAACTTACATTTTCGGTAGATATACTTGCTATATTCTCAATGACGAGACTCGGCTGATTCGCCCGCGTTCGAAATAATAACAAAAGTCGCGTAAAGGTGAGACAACTCGCTCTCCGTGCCGATGTAAACGACCGATTCGGACGCTTGACCGGCAACGACTGACGAGAACTGGTGTGCTCAGCATGGTATGGTCGTTGGCGAATGCATTGCTTTTCTGGCTCCTCATGAATGACACAGTTCCGAAAAGTTTGATTTTTTCGCCTAGTAGCATTAAAATCGAAAGATTTTAATGAGTAATCTCATTAAATACGACGTTTAGCTGTACCGAAGACGGCCACAATTCAATATTTTACTTCCGTGTCTATACACGAGTAATTGGAGTGCGGGTACGCTCGTCGTCGTAAGGAGCATGGCGCCATTGTTTGGGAAGGGTTTATAATCCCGACTTAATCCCCAATAGTGAGCTTAGGACGCATCGGAGCAAAGGAAAAAAATAATAACAAGAAAATCGACAATGATGACAGGATACTTGTTCAAAAAAAAAAAAAAAGAATGCCAACGGCACGCGGTGTTCCCAAGCGGTCACCCATCCAAGTACTGACCGCGCCCAATGCTGCTTAACTTCAGTGATCGGACGAGAACTGGTGTGCTCAGCATGGTATGGTCGTTGGCGAATGCATTGCTTTTCTGGCTCCATCTAAGTGACACAGTTCCGAAAAGTTTGATTTTTTCGCCTAGTAGCATTAAAATCGAAAGATTTTAATGAGTAATCTCATTAAATACGACGTTTAGCTGTACCGAAGACGGCCACAATTCAATATTTTACTTCCGTGTCTATACACGAGTAATTGGAGTGCGGGTACGCTCGTCGTCGTAAGGAGCATGGCGCCATTGTTTGGGAAGGGTTTATAATCCCGACTTAATCCCCAATAGTGAGCTTAGGACGCATCGGAGCAAAGGAAAAAAATAATAACAAGAAAATCGACAATGATGACAGGATACTTGTTCAAAAAAAAAAAAAAAGAATGCCAACGGCACGCGGTGTTCCCAAGCGGTCACCCATCCAAGTACTGACCGCGCCCAATGCTGCTTAACTTCAGTGATCGGACGAGAACTGGTGTTTTTTTTTTTTTTTTAATTGTTTATTCGTTTCAGCCGGAGGTACATCAGTATAAAATCTTCAATAAACAGAGGATCGTATTTCTTTGTATTTCCGTCGTACAAAATGGCTAAAAACATTTAGCACGCATTGTAGTGTCTTCGTGAGTCGCTATCGCAATTGTGTATTTATTTTACTCTCTTCTTTGTTCATGATACATTGTTTCGTATATCGCTCATCACATTTAGATGAAATAGAAAGGCTGTTTGAAAAACTATTTCCATATTCGCTTGTGCTGACGGCATCTTACAAATATCTACATTTTTACAGGACTTAGGTCTAATTCATACTTCCCTATGTTTATTATTTCCTACCTATATACACTATTTACAAAACGAGGGATTGATACTCCCGCTATCGCGACATTTTTTGTTTTTCGTTTAATTTATATACCTAACCACCAGTATTTCTTTGTTTTTAACCTCGATGTGTCTTTCCTGTCACTATCAGGTATTGACATGTCGTAACGCCAAAGCGGGTTTGCAATACAGGTGTCTAAATTTGATTCATATAGGATATGTTTCTGTCCTCGTTTTCTCTGAGCGTGATAAATAATCGGGATGTTATTGGGGCCTTGGATGTAGCCATTCGCATCAAGGAATAAGAAACTTTCCGGCGGTAAATATCCGGTTTCTAGCGATTTTCTAATGTAGTTCGGGTCTACATAACACGGACCCAATATCAAATTGTTCGCTTGGTTTTTCGATGTGTTCATCCAGTGATTTCGTATAATATTTAACAGGTGTATGTCTATCCTTGTAATGTTCGCTTCGTTGTAAATTTCTCGGTTACTTATGTAATGCGTGAAATCAGTTTCCGGTGACCTATATTTGCCGAGACAAGCTCTTAAACATTTTCTTTCGAAAACTCTCAGTTTTTCCATCGTGGCTGGACACTGGTTAAACCATATTGCACAACCGTACGTGATAAGTGGCCTGATTAGAGTGCAGTAGCAAATAATTTTTGTTCTGGTATTAAGATTTTTATTGTAAAAGAGTCTATTGAGTTTTAAAAAGGTTTTTCTCGCTTTGTTGAGTTGTATTTCTAGATGTTGCGTGTATTTTAAATGCTGATCGATGTTTACTCCAAGATATTTGACTATCAGCTTGTGTGGTATAGCGTCAGCTGCTGGGTTTTGCGGTTTAATATTAAAATTTTTCCAATTTCTTTTGACCTCTCGTGTTGCATTAGCAAGTTTCGGTTTGAACAATATAGTTTCGCACTTATCGTTGTTTATTTTTAGTTTCCAGCTATTGCAATAGAATTGAATTAACGTGAACATATTTTGTAATTCGTCTTGAACTATTTGTATTTTTTTATCTTGTGAGTAGATTATAAGATCATCAGCAAAAGCTAATGCTTTACGTTTTGGATTTTTGTTGATATCCATGAGGAATAATATATCGCTGTTATAAATATTGAATAAAACCGGGGAGTTGACTGTACCTTGTTGCAAGCCATTTTTCAACTGATATTCTTTAATCGACGTATTCGTACCATCCGTGGTTTTGAAACTCCTATTTTTGATCATATTCCATATTAGTTTTATCATATGTCTAGGAAATTTTTTTTTCGATAGTTTATATATTAGTCCTTCGATCCAAATTGTGTCAAAGGCTTTTTCAAGGTCTATGAGGCATGCGGCTACGCAATTGCCGTTGTTCAAACTCCAACAAATATCCGAAGTTAATTTTGTTATGCCGTGGATGGTCGAGTGTTTATGCCGAAAGCCGAATTGATAGTCTGGTATTATATTGTTTTCGTCACAGAACTTTGTTATTGATATATTAATCACGATTTCGTAGACCTTCCCTACGTTTGGTAACAAGCTTATTGGTCTGTAGCTACTCGGGTTTGCTTTCTCCTTACCCGGCTTGGGTATTGCAATAACCACTGCTTTTTTCCATCGGTCCGGAAAGTATGTTAGATTCAGTGCATTGTTAAAAAGTATACAATAATCTCTGATGATTACGTCGGGAAGGTGTTTCAAGACGATATTAGCAATTTCGTCAATTCCGGAAGACTTTTTGGAATTTAATTTTTTGATTATTTTCGTTAATTTTGTTGTGTTGGTAAAGATGTCGCACGAGTCGTCTGGATCATCTGATTTATTGCAGCGCGAAAAAGCTACTAATCTCCTCGCTTCTATTGCGTCTACTTGCATCTCTAACTTTATCCTCCTTGTATGGTCTTCGATGATATTGATTAGACCTTCGCTGCCCATATGATCATTTTGTTCGTGAATTTTAGAAAAATGATAACCTAATATTTCTAGCTTATCCGCAGGGTTCGAGATGCTATAATTACCGCGCTGATCTGTTCGACATTGAGCTGGGTTTACTCCAGATGCTTCTATAAAGTCAACTTTTTCTTGGGTTACCGATAGGTTCGCTATCTCGATTTTGCCTTTAGGCCTAAAAATTTGATTTAACGTCGGGAACATTTTTTTCGGGTCGTTAACTGGTAAGTTTTTTAATTTATCTTGCCAGTACGTATTGATCGATTTTTTGTATTCTTGTTTTAAAAGTTTTCGTGCACCTGCTAGCATATCCTTATACTGTTGCAGCTGAATATTATTACGGGCGTTAAAGTTTCTATATATATTATTAATTTTCGTTATAAGTGAGGATTTCATATTTTGTAAATTGTTGATGTCGGGGTTTCGATAAGCGTCAATACTGTCGTTAAATTTTATTTTCGGCACTACGTGTTGGATCGCTTTCCTGATCTGTTTTTCTATGGTCAAAACATGGTCGTCAATTTCGTTTGTGGTCATGTTCGTTTCATTTGAGATCGTTGTGGTGTACTTTCGATTTAAATATTTTTCAAAATTGGTCCAGTTCGTTTTTCTATAGTTTAGTCTGTGTTGTTCTTCTTGTGCTTCGAGTTCCCATTTAGCTTGTGTATCGCTACAGATATTAAAATTTAAGGCGTTATGGTCGCTGTCGTACGGGATAGTTTTAATACGGCCTTGGTCTGTGTTTATCGTTATCCTACAATCCGCAATACATACGTCGAGGTACGATTGACATCTCGGATACGTAGGAAAGTCCGTGCTATATATTTTCGCTTTATATTCAATTTCGTTTTTACTCAACCAGTCATTTATAAACAAACCTCGCTGGTTATTTATTGTATTACCCCAAGACGCGTGTTTTGCGTTTAAATCGCCTGCAATGACATAGTAGTTGTTAATGTCGTTGAGTTTTAATTGTTTGAATAGGTTGTCGAATTCAGTGTTAAATATATTCGGTTTTCCACGTGGGGCATATACAGAAACGATAAATAATTTCTCGTGTTGTCGCAAATTTATGGAGATCGCTAACGATTCAAGGATTTCGGTGTTACTCGAGAAGTCGGATGCCACAATTTCAAACCTTATGGTCCTTTTCAATAACACCGCGACTCCTCCCCCTTGCTTACTATTCGGACGGTCTCGTCTGAGTACGGTATAATTCTTAAATTCAATTTTGTGCGTGTGGTTTAATTTTGTTTCATTTAAAAGGACTATGTCCGGCGCGAATTTGTTTACCAATTTGAATAGTGATGCTCGTCTTTGGTTTTGAATAAGAGAATTGACATTTACCGTAATTATTTTCAGATGGTTTACGCTTAACAATTTTTTCTTCCTGTTTTCTTCTTCCATTATATCATCGGTTGGCTGGATCGAAGTAGTGCAAATAGACTATCTATTTTTTGCGAGTTTTTTTGAACTGCTTGGATAACGCCTGAAAGTTGTTGTTTCATCGCTTCGACGATAAGTAGGATTTCTTGAGGAGCTTGGCTTGGATAATGTTGATGACTTGCAGTACTCTCTGCGTTCGTCTTGACGAGGTCGGCGTAGCTTTTACCAGGTGTCACCACTTGCTGGGACCTGATAAACCTGGATCTTTCGGGTTGCGTGTAGACTTTGGCCGTTGGATGAAGCTGGCGGATGATATGCTCGTTGTTGTTATTGTTTCGATTCTGTCTAGCTTTAAATTCCAGCTGCTTTTGACAGCCCCGGTAAGATGCCGGATGGCCGAAACTTTGGCACAGAACACAATATACACTATCTTTCGAAGACTCGCGTTGATCTTTCGAATTTTCGCACTGTCCCGGACCGTGTGGTAAATTGCATTTTACACAACGATATTTCATGTTGCAATTCGCCGCAGAATGACCTAACCTTTGACAGTTTTTGCACTGAATCGTTTCTGATTTTTTTATTTTCTCCCAATAAATCACTTGGTGAGCTAAATAATTTAGTTCGTGCAATTTACCGGCTACACTCTCGGCTGTTAATTGCACTCTGTACAAGGGCAGGGTTCTGTTTTCCTTGATGGATTTTGCGGTCGTGTGACGCGTAACACTCACGAATTTTAAACTGTCTGTTTCCTTTTCTTTTAAGTATTCCAAGACTTCACTGGGCTCGAAACTACTGTCTATTCCTTTTAGCATGAAAGTTTGAACTTTTTCTTCTTTCGGGGTGTATGTGTAAAACTGCGCATCCACTTCTTTTAATACGTTTTTCGCTTTTTTGTGTTCATCGTAAGAATTGAGAATTAATGTGTGTTGAACGTCACTTTGTCGCTTAATTTTGAACATGTCGTTGTTCAAAACTTTCGACAACACGTTGATTGTATCCTTCACATCTTGTCGATATATGGTGATGGGAGGAACCTTCGCTCCCTTCGTTGCTAACGGTGGCTTCGTCGTCGCTCTCGCTGTGCTGCTCACTGTTGACATTCGTCCTTTCTGTTCCCTTATCGTCTTTGTAAGAGTGATTTGGCTTTTGTTTTTCTGCCGCAATACCGATACCCAGCCTTCATCTTCGATCATGGCCGCACCGGACATTTCGGTTGGCGTATTGTTTACGACTCCGTTTGAATCTCCATGGCTTGAGAGGTTGTTCAACGTTGAAATTTGAACGGTTTGTGCTCGCGTTTGGCAGTCCAGGCGACGTATTAACTGCTGAATTTCTTTTTTCAGCTCAGCGTTTTCCTCTCTCAGCAAGCTGAGTTCGGATGTATCGTCGTTGGTATCCATATTTTCACTAATTATTTTTGGATTTAAATCGTGTGATGAATCATTGCTGCTATCGTCGTTTGTTGAAGCTTTTCCTTTGCGTTTGTTTTTCGCATTGGTAACGTTGGGTTTCGGTGCAAATTTGGCTTTTTTCGGTGATGATTTTATTGATTGCATTTCACGAGCTATCCTCAGCGCGATTCTCGGGTCGTTTAAGTAGTTTTCTAAGTTTTTTCTTACACACGAACTCGTGATTTTCGCTGTCGCGTGGTGTGAAACCGTCGGTGTCTTCTCTATTTTTTTTTCTGCCGTTGGCGATGAGCATGTTGCAGCGACTGTGTCGCCGCATACATCGCTTTGAGATAAATTCGCGTTTTTCGATTCTATTTTATAAACTTTGTACTCGGTTAACTAGAGTTTAAATGTTCACGTTTCAATAAGTAGATTGAGACAACAACTCGCTCTGCGTGCCGCGTATACATCCACTGTGGACGCTTCCCCGGCAACGACTCGACGAGAACTGACGAGAACTGGTGTGCTCAGCATGGTATGGTCGTTGGCGAATGCATTGCTTTTCTGGCTCCATATAAGTGACACAGTTTCGAAAAGTTCGACTTTTTCGCCTTAAAGTATTAAAATCGAAAGATTTTAATGAGTAATCTCATTAAATACGACGTTTAGCTGTACCGAAGACGGCCACAATTCAATATTTTACTTCCGTGTCTATACACGAGTAATTGGAGTGCGGGTACGCTCGTCGTCGTAAGGAGCATGGCGCCATTGTTTGGGAAGGGTTTATAATCCCGACTTAATCCCCAATAGTGAGCCTAGGACGGATCGGAGCAGAGGAAAAAAAATAATAACAAAAAAATCGACAATGATGACGGGATACTTGTTTAAAAAAAAAAAAAAGAGAATGCCAACGGCACGCGGTGTTCCCAAGCGGTCACCCATCCAAGTACTGACCGCGCCCAATGCTGTTAACTTCAGTGATCGGACGAGAACTGGTGTGCTCAGCATGGTATGGTCGTTGGCGAATGCATTGCTTTTCTGGCTCCATCTAAGTGACACAGTTCCGAAAAGTTTGATTTTTTCGCCTAGTAGCATTAAAATCGAAAGATTTTAATGAGTAATCTCATTAAATACGACGTTTAGCTGTACCGAAGACGGCCACAATTCAATATTTTACTTCCGTGTCTATACACGAGTAATTGGAGTGCGGGTACGCTCGTCGTCGTAAGGAGCATGGCGCCATTGTTTGGGAAGGGTTTATAATCCCGACTTAATCCCCAATAGTGAGCTTAGGACGCATCGGAGCAAAGGAAAAAAATAATAACAAGAAAATCGACAATGATGACAGGATACTTGTTCAAAAAAAAAAAAAAAGAATGCCAACGGCACGCGGTGTTCCCAAGCGGTCACCCATCCAAGTACTGACCGCGCCCAATGCTGCTTAACTTCAGTGATCGGACGAGAACTGGTGTGCTCAGCATGGTATGGTCGTTGGCGAATGCATTGCTTTTCTGGCTCCTTATGAATGACACAGTTCCGAAAAGTTTGATTTTTTCGCCTAGTAGCATTAAAATCGAAAGATTTTAATAAGTAATCTCATTAAATACGACGTTTAGCTGTACCGAAGACGGCCACAATTCAATATTTTACTTCCGTGTCTATACACGAGTAATTGGAGTGCGGGTACGCTCGTCGTCGTAAGGAGCATGGCGCCATTGTTTGGGAAGGGTTTATAATCCCGACTTAATCCCCAATAGTGAGCTTAGGACGCATCGGAGCAAAGGAAAAAAATAATAACAAGAAAATCGACAATGATGACAGGATACTTGTTCAAAAAAAAAAAAAAAGAATGCCAACGGCACGCGGTGTTCCCAAGCGGTCACCCATCCAAGTACTGACCGCGCCCAATGCTGCTTAACTTCAGTGATCGGACGAGAACTGGTGTGCTCAGCATGGTATGGTCGTTGGCGAATGCATTGCTTTTCTGGCTCCTTATGAATGACACAGTTCCGAAAAGTTTGATTTTTTCGCCTAGTAGCATTAAAATCGAAAGATTTTAATAAGTAATCTCATTAAATACGACGTTTAGCTGTACCGAAGACGGCCACAATTCAATATTTTACTTCCGTGTCTATACACGAGTAATTGGAGTGCGGGTACGCTCGTCGTCGTAAGGAGCATGGCGCCATTGTTTGGGAAGGGTTTATAATCCCGACTTAATCCCCAATAGTGAGCTTAGGACGCATCGGAGCAAAGGAAAAAAATAATAACAAGAAAATCGACAATGATGACAGGATACTTGTTCAAAAAAAAAAAAAAAGAATGCCAACGGCACGCGGTGTTCCCAAGCGGTCACCCATCCAAGTACTGACCGCGCCCAATGCTGCTTAACTTCAGTGATCGGACGAGAACTGGTGTGCTCAGCATGGTATGGTCGTTGGCGAATGCATTGCTTTTCTGGCTCCTCATGAATGACACAGTTCCGAAAAGTTTGATTTTTTCGCCTAGTAGCATTAAAATCGAAATATTTTAATGAGTAATCTCATTAAATACGACGTTTAGCTGTACCGAAGACGGCCACAATTCAATATTTTACTTCCGTGTCTATACACGAGTAATTGGAGTGCGGGTACGCTCGTCGTCGTAAGGAGCATGGCGCCATTGTTTGGGAAGGGTTTATAATCCCGACTTAATCCCCAATAGTGAGCTTAGGACGCATCGGAGCAAAGGAAAAAAATAATAACAAGAAAATCGACAATGATGACAGGATACTTGTTCAAAAAAAAAAAAAAAGAATGCCAACGGCACGCGGTGTTCCCAAGCGGTCACCCATCCAAGTACTGACCGCGCCCAATGCTGCTTAACTTCAGTGATCGGACGAGAACTGGTGTTTTTTTTTTTGTATAATCGTTTATTTTTTCAAGCCGGAGGTACATCAAAAATGGTTTAGTTTTCTCCAATAAACAAGAGACAATTTCTTTATCCATAATACAAAATGGCTGAATCAGCACGCATTGCAATTTTCATCGGGTTTTTTTTTCGTCAGCGTAAGCGCCTGCGCTAAATCGTTTTTTTTTCTCGAAACGAATCATGATAACAATCATAATTTTTTTTTCGTTTGCATTCATTCATTGTTATACAAGGTTATAGAAAGGCGATAAAACTATATCCACTGTTTCGCTTCTGCTCAAGGCATACTTAATTCTAAATACTAAGAAATAATTATGTACAGTGTTTACGACTAGATATTACAGCTACTTCTTATCGACTAATATTATGTACAAAATTTACAAGCGTACGGCGGGTATTTTTAGCACTCGCCGTTTTTTTTTTTTTTTTTTTTTTTTTTTTTTTTTTCCAGTAAAGTCAATCGATTAACCACCAGAATTTTTTTTTGTTTAGACGGGATTTGTCACGCTTGTCACGATCAGGTATCGACCTATCATATCGCCACAGTGGATTTTCCTGAGAGGTATTTAAATTTTTTTCGTATAGAATGTGTGTCTGTCCTCTTTTTCTATGCGCATGGTAGATTATTGGGACATTATTTACATCCTGTATATATTTGTTTGCGTCTAAAAATAAGAAGCTTTCGGGTGGTAAGTATCCAGTTTTCAGCGTATTTTCGATATAATTCCAATCTGTATGGCACGGACCGCTTATCAGATTGTTTTCGTGGATCGACGCCGTGTTAGCCCAGTGTTTTCTTATAATATTCAGCAAGTGAACATCGATTCTCGGTATTTCCGCTTCGTCGTAGATTTTTTGGTTACTTATATGTAACGTATAATCCGTCTCGGCTGATCTATATTTACCTAAACACGCTCTTAAACATTTTCGCTCGAATGATCTAAGCTTTTCCATTATTGGTGGGCGTTGGTTAAACCATATAGCACATCCATATGTTAAAATCGGTCTAACAAACGCACAGTAACATATGATCTTGGTTCTCGGGTTTAAGTGTTTGTTGTAAAAGAGCCTGCTTAGTTTCATAAATGTCTTTCTTGCTTTGTTTAGATTGATTTCTATGTGTTGTGTGTACGTTAAGTGTTGGTCAATGTTGACTCCTAAATATTTCACGATAGTTTTATGCGGTATAATTTCGTTATCTGCGGTTATCTGGAAGTTTCTCCAGTTTCTTTTCACTTCTCGTGTCGCTCGAATCAACTTTGGTCTGAACAGAATAGTTTCACACTTGTTGTTATTTATTTTTAATTTCCAATTGTTGCAATAAAATTTTATTTTTTCGAACATTTGTTGCAGTTCTTCTTGAACTACAGTTAGTTTTTTGTCCTTCGAATAAATTATTAAGTCGTCGGCAAAAGCGAGAGCGTTGCGCTTGGGATTTACGTTTATACCGTCGAGAAAAATGATATCGCTATTGTATATATTAAAAAGAATCGGTGAATTTACTGTGCCCTGCTGCAGGCCATTCCGAAGAACGTGGTGTCTGGTCGATGTTATTACTCCATCCGTAGTTTTAAAACTTCGATTTTCGATCATGTTCCATATCAATTTTATTATATGGATCGGAAATTTCTTTTTTAAAAGTTTATATATAAGACCTCTTATCCATATCGTGTCGAAAGCTTTTTCTAAGTCGATGAGACATGCTCCTACACAATAACCTTTATTCAGGCTCCAGCAAATGTCTGATGTGAGTTTCGTTATTCCATGAATGGTCGAATGTTTGTGCCTAAACCCAAACTGATAATCTGGTATTATACCGTTGTCACTGCATACTTTATTTATAGCTATATTTATAACGATTTCGTAGACTTTTCCGATGTTTGGAAGAAGACTTATCGGTCTGTAGCTACTGGGATTCGATTTTTCCTTGCCTGGTTTAGGTATCGCGATCACGACTGCTTTTTTCCACCTCTCTGGGAAATACGTTATATTTATTGCGTTGTTGAAAAGGATGCAGTAGTCCCGGATTACAACGGTAGGTAAATTTTTAATAACTACATTTGGAATCTCATCGATGCCCGACGATTTTTTGCTATTTAGCTTTCGAATTATTTTCGTCAGTAAACTTGTGTTAGTAAACAAATCGTGTAACTCGTTCGGATTGTCTGACGTATTTGCAATGGAAAAGTTTACTCGTCGTCTCGATTCTATCTCATCCGTCCGCATTTGTTCTCGTATTTTATTTGTATCGTTCATTATTATGTTCGTCAAGCCTTCGCTACCTAGGTTATCATTTTGATCGTGTATCGCTGCAAAGTGACAACCTAAAATTTCTAATTTTTCACGAATATTGGAGACGCAATAATTTCCCTGCTCATCTCTTCGACACTGATCTTTATTTATGCCTGTTGCATCGATGAGATCAGTTCGATCGGCTGGTATCGACATGTCCGTTATTTCTGTTTTACCCTTGGGTCGGAATATTTGATTCACCAATGGAAACATATTTTTTGAATCGTTGATCGGTATACTTTCAATTTTTTTTTGCCAGTAGGCGTTGATAGATTTATAATATTCTTGTTTTAATAATTTCCTAGTACCTATTAACATTTCCTTGTACATTCGGAGTTGTTGATTATTATGGGCATCAAATCTTCTGTAAATTTTGTTTACTTTTGTGATAAGTGAGCTCTTTAATTTTTGTAGCTCCTCGATCTCGAAGTTTTTATAACAATCAACACTATCCCGAGGTTTTATTTTCGGAACGGATTTATTTATAGCGTTCTGAATTTCTTTTTCTATTTGTACTATATAACTGTCTATCTGTTCCTTTTGTAAATTTTTATCGTTTGGAATATTCGTCGTGTGATGTTTTATCAGGTAATTTTGAAAGTAAGCCCAATTTGTTTTTCTGTAGTTTAATCTGTGTGTTTCTTTTTCGGTTTCTAGTTCCCATTTCGTTTGTGCGCTGCGCCGGATACAAATAGCTATCGCGTTATGGTCACTGTCATACGGTATTGTTTTGATCTTGTCTTCGATCGTGTCTATCCTAAGTCTACCGTCTGCGATACATATATCGAGGTAAGATTTCCCTCTCGGGTATGTCGGGAAATCTGTACCGTAAAGTCGCGCTTTGTATTTAATCCCGTTTGTTTCGAGCCATTGGCTTAGGAATAAACCACGCTGGTTGTTAATCGCATTTCCCCACGAGGCATGTTTCGCATTTAAGTCACCTGCCATTATAAAATAATTCTTAACTTCATTTAACTTTAATTGTTTAAATAAGTTTTCGAATTCGGTGGCAAACTCGTTCGGCTTTCCGCGCGGGGCATACACACTTACGACGTACAGACGTTCACGGTTGTTGACGTTGATTTCGATTGCCAAAGTCTCGAGAATATTTGTATCGTTGATGAAATCCAGAGGCGTCATTTCGAACTGCAGAGGTTTTTTTATGAGTATGCCTACTCCCCCTCCCAGTTTACTGTTGGGTCTGTCCTTCCTCAGCATTGTATAATTTTTAAACTCTAGCTTGTGAATTTTGTTGAGCTTCGTTTCGTTGAGAAGAACTATATGTGGCTTAGTTTTTCTCAACAATTGCAGTAACGAAGCTCTTCGTTGGTTTTGGACGAGTGAGTTTACGTTTACGGAGATTATTTTAAGCTGGTCTAAACTAATTACATTCTCCGAGGGGTTTCGACGATTCATTGTACCGGTGTTTGGTTCGGTCGGAGCAACGAAAACAGCGTATCAATTTTTTGTGTATTCGATTGAATTGCTTGCATAATCCATGCAAATTGTTGTTGCATCGCTTCAACAATCGTCGAGAGATCGGTCGGTACGTTACCAGTGACGATTCTTGTTTTTTCGATTTTCGATGTATGGGTTTTAACCCTGTCGGCGTAGCTTTTCCGTGGTGTTGCGAATTTATTTGCTGCTCCTGTAGTCGGATTAGCTCTGGTTAGGTGTGAATAACCTTTCGGTAGGGGTTCACGAGAGTTCATTCCCCTAACGTTCGCGTTATTATTCGAGGATTGTTTTGCTTTAAACTCCAGCTGTTTCGGACAGCCGCGATACGATGCCGGATGGCCGAAGTCTCTACACAGCACGCAGTAAACACGGTCTTTTGACGTTTCGGCCGGGTCCTTGCTAATTTGACATTCGCCGGGACCGTGAGGAACGTTACATTTGACACATCGATAGCTCATGTTGCAGTTAGTCGCAGTATGGCCGAGACGTTGACAATTTCTACACTGCACTGTATTCGGTCTGGTAATTTTTTCCCACCGAATAACCTGGTGAGCGATGTATTTTATTTCGTGTAGCTTACCCGCTACGCTGTCGGCTGACAATTGTACACGATACATAGACAAACATTTGTTGTCTTTTATCGATTTCGCGGTTGTGTGCCTCACCACGTTCAAGAATGTTAAATCACTATTTTCTTTGTCTTTTAGAAACGCTAACACTTCGCTTGGCTCGAAACTACCGTCTATGCCTTTTAACATAAACGTTTGCACTTTTTCTTCTTTCGGAGTGTACGTAAAAAATTGCGCGTCCACTTCTTTTAAAATGTTTTTAACTTTTTTGTGTTCTTCGTAGCTGTTCACTATCAGCAAATGTTGCGTGTCATTTTGCCTTTTAATTTTAAAGTCTTTATTGTCCAGCACTTGCGATAGAACTTCGATCGTGTCTTTAATATCCTGCCGATAGATATTAATCGGAGGCACTTTATTTCGTTTCGTTGCGAGAGATTTTCTCGCCGGCTCGTGGTTCGTTGCTTCCATATTCGCTGGTGAACGTCGATCCGTCCGTTTGCCTTTCGGTGTGGTTTTCGGGGTTACCTGGCGTCGATTTTTTTTGCGGATAGCCGTTATCCATTCCTCGGGTGTCGTAGCGTTTCGAATTGTTATTGTTTTGTCGATGTCGTCGTCGTTGGCTTTGGATTGCTGTTCGTGCCTCGTGTCGCTGTCTCCGAGCGGTGAAAAACGGTTTGACGTTTGAATTTGCTGTCGCTGTGGACTGTGGAGCCAGCGATCTTTTAACTGCTGGTTTTCCTCCCGAAGCTTCGTGATTTCCTCTCGGAGTAGAGCCAACTCTGATTTCGAAACCGATACTTCACTTTCTTCGCTGTCCATTTTTTGGTTCGAATCGTGCATCGGATTCGAAATGTTTTCGGGACTAGGTGTCGGAGCGAATTTAGTTTTCCGTTTTTTCATGGCTTGCATGTAATTCGGTTTAGGTGTCGATTTATTTTTAGCTGTTATGGCCTTTGCAGCCTGCATTTCTCGGGTCACCTGTACCGTGAATCTGGGGTCGTTAATAAGTTTTTCTAAATTCTTTCGCGCGTACGAAATTTTTCCGATTTTCGTCGGAAGCACCGGTGAATACGTAGGTGTTTGCACTGTTTCTTTTATCGACTGCGTTGTGCATCGTGGAGTCACTGGCTCTTGGCTAGCATCGCGTTCGCGTGAACTCACATTTTCGGTAGATGTACTTGCTATATTCTCAATGACGAGACTCGGCTGATTCGCCCGCGTTCGAAATAATAACAAAAGTCGCGTAAAGGTGAGACAACTCGCTCTCCGTGCCGATGTAAACGACCGATTCGGACGCTTGACCGGCAACGACTGACGAGAACTGGTGTGCTCAGCATGGTATGGTCGTTGGCGAATGCATTGCTTTTCTGGCTCCATCTAAGTGACACAGTTCCGAAAAGTTTGATTTTTTCGCCTAGTAGCATTAAAATCGAAAGATTTTAATGAGTAATCTCATTAAATACGACGTTTAGCTGTACCGAAGACGGCCACAATTCAATATTTTACTTCCGTGTCTATACACGAGTAATTGGAGTGCGGGTACGCTCGTCGTCGTAAGGAGCATGGCGCCATTGTTTGGGAAGGGTTTATAATCCCGACTTAATCCCCAATAGTGAGCTTAGGACGCATCGGAGCAAAGGAAAAAAATAATAACAAGAAAATCGACAATGATGACAGGATACTTGTTCAAAAAAAAAAAAAAAGAATGCCAACGGCACGCGGTGTTCCCAAGCGGTCACCCATCCAAGTACTGACCGCGCCCAATGCTGCTTAACTTCAGTGATCGGACGAGAACTGGTGTGCTCAGCATGGTATGGTCGTTGGCGAATGCATTGCTTTTCTGGCTCCTCATGAATGACACAGTTCCGAAAAGTTTGATTTTTTCGCCTAGTAGCATTAAAATCGAAAGATTTTAATTAGTAATCTCATTAAATACGACGTTTAGCTGTACCTAAGATGGCCACAGTTTAATATTTTACTTCCGTGTCTATACACGAGTAATTGGAGTGCGGGTACGCTCGTCGTCGTAAGGAGCATGGCGCCATTGTTTGGGAAGGGTTTATAATCCCGACTTAATCCCCAATAGTGAGCTTAGGACGCATCGGAGCAAAGGAAAAAAATAATAACAAGAAAATCGACAATGATGACAGGATACTTGTTCAAAAAAAAAAAAAAAGAATGCCAACGGCACGCGGTGTTCCCAAGCGGTCACCCATCCAAGTACTGACCGCGCCCAATGCTGCTTAACTTCAGTGATCGGACGAGAACTGGTGTGCTCAGCATGGTATGGTCGTTGGCGAATGCATTGCTTTTCTGGCTCCTCATGAATGACACAGTTCCGAAAAGTTTGATTTTTTCGCCTAGTAGCATTAAAATCGAAAGATTTTAATGAGTAATCTCATTAAATACGACGTTTAGCTGTACCGAAGACGGCCACAATTCAATATTTTACTTCCGTGTCTATACACGAGTAATTGGAGTGCGGGTACGCTCGTCGTCGTAAGGAGCATGGCGCCATTGTTTGGGAAGGGTTTATAATCCCGACTTAATCCCCAATAGTGAGCTTAGGACGCATCGGAGCAAAGGAAAAAAATAATAACAAGAAAATCGACAATGATGACAGGATACTTGTTCAAAAAAAAAAAAAAAGAATGCCAACGGCACGCGGTGTTCCCAAGCGGTCACCCATCCAAGTACTGACCGCGCCCAATGCTGCTTAACTTCAGTGATCGGACGAGAACTGGTGTGCTCAGCATGGTATGGTCGTTGGCGAATGCATTGCTTTTCTGGCTCCTCATGAATGACACAGTTCCGAAAAGTTTGATTTTTTCGCCTAGTAGCATTAAAATCGAAAGATTTTAATTAGTAATCTCATTAAATACGACGTTTAGCTGTACCTAAGATGGCCACAGTTTAATATTTTACTTCCGTGTCTATACACGAGTAATTGGAGTGCGGGTACGCTCGTCGTCGTAAGGAGCATGGCGCCATTGTTTGGGAAGGGTTTATAATCCCGACTTAATCCCCAATAGTGAGCTTAGGACGCATCGGAGCAAAGGAAAAAAATAATAACAAGAAAATCGACAATGATGACAGGATACTTGTTCAAAAAAAAAAAAAAAGAATGCCAACGGCACGCGGTGTTCCCAAGCGGTCACCCATCCAAGTACTGACCGCGCCCAATGCTGCTTAACTTCAGTGATCGGACGAGAACTGGTGTTTTTTCCGTATAATCGTTTATTTTTTCAAGCCGGAGGTACATCAAAAATGGTTTAGTTTTCTCCAATAAACAAGAGACAATTTCTTTATCCATAATACAAAATGGCTGAATCAGCACGCATTGCAATTTTCATCGGGTTTTTTTTCGTCAGCGTAAGCGCCTGCGCTAAATCGTTTTTTTTTCTCGAAACGAATCATGATAACAATCATAATTTTTTTTTCGTTTGCATTCATTCATTGTTATACAAGGTTATAGAAAGGCGATAAAACTATATCCACTGTTTCGCTTCTGCTCGAGGCATACTTAATTCTAAATACTAAGAAATAATTATGTACAGTGTTTACGACTAGATATTACAGCTACTTCTTATCGACTAATATTATGTACAAAATTTACAAGCGTACGGCGGGTATTTTTAGCGCTCGCCGTTTTTTTTTTTTTTTTTTTTTTTTTTTTTCCAGTAAAGTCAATCGTTTAACCACCAGAATTTTTTTTTGTTTAGACGGGATTTGTCACGCTTGTCACGATCAGGTATCGACTTATCATATCGCCACAGTGGATTTTCCTGAGAGGTATCTAAATTTTTCTCGTATAGAATGTGTGTCTGTCCTCTTTTTCTATGCGCATGGTAGATTATTGGGACATTACTGACATCTTGTATATATTTGTTCGCATCTAAAAATAGAAAACTTTCGGGTGGTAAGTATCCAGTTTTAAGCGTATTTTCGATATAATTCCAATCTGTATAGCACGGACCGCTTATCAGATTATTTTCGTGGATCGACGCCGTGTTAGCCCAGTGTTTTCTTATAATATTCAGCAAGTGGACATCGATTCTCGGTATTTTCGCTTCGTCGTAGATTTTTTGGTTACTAATATGTAACGTATAATCCGTCTCAGCTGATCTATATTTTCCTAAGCACGCTCTTAAACATTTTCGCTCGAAGGACCTAAGCTTTTCCATTATTGGTGGGCGTTGGTTAAACCATATAGCGCAACCATATGTTATAATCGGTCTAACAAACGCACAGTAACATATAATTTTGGTTCTCGGGTTTAAGTTTTTGTTGTAAAAGAGCCTGCTTAGTTTCATAAATGTCTTTCTCGCTTTGTTCAGATTGATTTCTATGTGTTGTGTGTACGTTAAATGTTGATCAATGTTGACTCCTAAATATTTCACGATATTTTTATGCGGTATAATTTCGTTTGTTCCAGTATCGGCGGTTATCTGGAAGTTTCGCCAGTTCCTTTTCACTTCTCGTGTCGCTCGTATCAACTTTGGTCTGAACAGGATAGTTTCACACTTGTTGTTATTTATTTTTAATTTCCAGTTGTGGCAATAAAATTTAATTTTTTCGAACATTTGTTGCAATTCTTCTTGGACTATAGTTAATTTTTTGTCCTTCGAATAAATTATTAAGTCGTCGGCGAAAGCGAGTGCGTTGCGCTTCGGATTAATGTTTATACCGTCGAGAAAAATAATATCGCTATTGTATATATTAAAAAGAATCGGTGAATTCACCGTGCCTTGTTGCAGGCCATTCCGAAGGATGTGATGTCTGGTCGATGTTATTACCCCATCCGTAGTTTTAAAACTTCGATTTTCGATCATGTTCCATATCAATTTTGTTATATGGATCGGGAATTTCTTTTTTAAAAGTTTATATATAAGACCTCTTATCCATATCGTGTCGAAAGCTTTTTCTAAGTCAATGAGGCATGCTCCTACACAATGACCTTTATTCAGGCTCCAGCATATGTCTGATGTTAGTTTCGTTATTCCATGAATGGTCGAATGTTTGTTTCTGAACCCAAACTGATAATCTGGTATTACACCGTTGTCACTGCATACTTTATTTATAGCTATATTTATAACGATTTCGTAGACTTTTCCGATGTTTGGAAGAAGACTTATCGGTCTGTAGCTACTGGGATTCGATTTTTCCTTGCCTGGTTTAGGTATCGCGATCACGACTGCTTTTTTCCACCTCTCTGGGAAATACGTTATATTTATTCCGTTGTTGAAAAGGATGCAGTAGTCCCGGATTACAACGGTAGGTAAATTTTTAATAACTACATTTGGAATCTCATCGCTGCCCGACGATTTTTTGCTATTTAGCTTTCGAATTATTTTCGTCAGTAAACTTGTGTTGGTAAACAAATCGTGTAACTCGTTCGGATTGTCTGACGTATTTGCAATAGAAAAGTTTACTCGTCGTCTCGATTCTATCTCATCCGTTCGCATTTCTTCTCTGATTTTATTCGTTTCGTTCATTATAATGTTGGTCAATCCCTCGCTACCTAGGTTGTCATTTTGATCGTGTATCGCCGCAAAGTGACAACCTAAAATTTCTAATTTTTCGCGAATGTTGGAGACGCAATAATTTCCTTGCGCATCTCTCCGACACTGATCTTTATTTATGCCTGATGCATCGATGAGATCAGTTCGTTCGGCTGGTATCGACATGTCCGTTATTTCTGTTTTACCCTTGGGTCGGAATATTTGATTCACCAATGGGAACATATTTTTTGAATCGTTGACCGGTATACTTTTAATTTTTTTTTGCCAGTAGGCATTGATAGACTTATAATATTCTTGTTTCAATAATTTTCTAGTACCTATTAACATTTCTTGGTATATTCGGAGTTGTTGATTATTATAAGCATCAAATCTTCTGTAAATTTTGTTTACTTTTGTGATAAGTGAGCTTTTCAATTTTTGTAACTCCTCGATCTCGAAGTTTTTATAACAATCAACACTATCCCGAGGTTTTCTTTTCGGAACGGATTTATTTATAGCGTTCTGAATTTCTTTTTCTATTTCTACTATATAACTGTCTATTTGTTCCTTTTGTAAATTTTTATCGTTTGGAATATTCGTCGTGTGATGTTTTATCAGATAATTTTGAAAATAGGCCCAATTTGTTTTTCTATAGTTTAGTCTGTGTGTTTCTTTTTCGGTTTCGAGTTCCCATTTCGTTTGTGCGCTGCGCCGGATACTAATAGCTATCGCGTTATGGTCGCTGTCATACGGTATTGTTTTGATCTTGTCTTCGATCGTGTCTATCCTAAGTCTACCGTCTGCGATACATATATCGAGGTAAGATCTCCCTCTCGGGTATGTAGGGAAATCTGTGCCGTAAAGTCGCGCTTTGTATTTAATCCCGTTTGTTTCGAGCCATTGGCTTAGGAATAAACCACGCTGGTTGTTAATCGCATTTCCCCACGAGGCATGTTTCGCATTTAAGTCACCTGCCATTATAAAATAATTCTTAACTTCATTTAACTTTAATTGTTTAAATAAGTTTTCGAATTCGGCGGCAAACTCGTTCGGCTTTCCGCGCGGGGCATACACACTTACGACGTACAGACGTTCACGGTTGTTGACGTTGATTTCGATTGCCAAAGTCTCGAGAATATTTGTATCGTTGATGAAATCCAGAGGCGTCATTTCGAACTGCAGAGGTTTTTTTATGAGTATGCCTACTCCCCCTCCTAGTTTACTGTTGGGTCTGTCCTTCCTCAGCATTGTGTAATTTTTAAACTCTAGCTTGTGAATTTTGTTGAGCTTCGTTTCGTTGAGAAGAACTATATGTGGCTTAGTTTTTCTCAACAATTGCAGTAACGAAGCTCTTCGTTGGTTTTGGACGAGTGAGTTTACGTTTACGGAGATTATTTTAAGCTGGTCTAAACTAATTACATTCTCCGAGGGGTTTCGACGAATCATTGTACCGGTGTTTGGTTCGGTCGGAGCAACGAGAAGAGCGTATCAATTTTTTGTGTATTCGATTGAATTGCTTCCATAATCCATGAAAATTGCTGTTGCATCGCTTCAACAATCATCGAGAGATCGGTCGGTACGTTACCAGTGGCGATTCTCGTTTTTTCGATTTGCGTTGTATGGGCTTTAGCCCTGTCGGCGTAGCTTTTTCGTGGTGTTGCGAATTTATTTGCTGCTCCTGTAGTCGGATTAGCTCTGGTTAGGTGTGAATAACCTTTCGGTAGGGGTTCACGAGAGTTCATTCCCCTAACGTTCGCGTTATTATTCGAGGATTGTTTTGCTTTAAACTCCAGCTGTTTCGGACAGCCGCGATACGATGCCGGATGGCCGAAGTCTCCACACAGCACGCAGTAAACACGGTCTTTTGACGTTTCGGCCGGGTCCTTGCTAATTTGACATTCGCCGGGACCGTGAGGAACGTTACATTTGACACATCGATAGCTCATGTTGCAGTTAGTCGCAGTATGGCCGAGACGTTGACAATTTCTACACTGCACTGTATTCGGTCTGGTAATTTTTTCCCACCGAATAACCTGGTGAGCGATGTATTTTATTTCGTGCAGCTTACCCGCTACGCTGTCGGCTGACAATTGTACACGATACATAGACAAACACTTGTTGTCCTTTATCGATTTGGCGGTTGTGTGCCGCACCACGTTCAAAAATGTTAAGTCACTGTTTTCTTTTTGTTTTAGAAACGCTAACACTTCGCTTGGGTCGAAACTACCGTCTATGCCTTTTAACATAAACGTTTGTACTTTTTCTTCCTTCGGAGTGTACGTATAAAATTGCGCGTCCACTTCTTTTAAAATGTTTTTAACTTTTTTGTGTTCTTCGTAGCTGTTCACTATAAGCAAATGTTGTTTGTCATTTTGCCTTTTAATTTTAAAGTCTTTATTGTCCAGCACTTGCGATAGAACTTCGATCGTGTCTTTAATATCCTGCCGATAGATAGTTATCGGAGGCACTTTATTTCGTTTCGTTGCGAGAGATTTTCTTGCCGGCTCGTGGTTCGTTGCTTCCATATCCGCTGGTGAACGTCGATCCGTCCTTTTGCCTTTCGGTGTGGTTTTCGGGGTTACCTGGCGTCGATTTTTTTTGCGGATAGCCGTTATCCATTCCTCGGGTGTCGTAGCGTTTCGAATTGTTATTGTTTTGTCGTTGTCGTCGTCGTTGGCTTTGGATTGCTGTTCGTGCCTCGTGTCGCTGTCTCCGAGCGGTGAAAAACGGTTTGACGTTTGAATTTGCTGTCGCTGTGGACTGTGGAGCCAGCGATCTTTTAACGCCTCGTTTTCCTCTCGAAGCTTCGTGATTTCTTCTCGGAGTAGAGCCAACTCTGATTTCGGAATCGATATTTCACTTTCTTCGCTCTCCATTTTTTGGTTCGAATCGTGCATCGGATTCGAACCGTTTTCGGGACTAGGTGTCGGAGTGAATTTCGATTTCCTTTTTTTCATGGCTTGCATAAAATTCGGCTTAGGTGTCGATTTATTTTTAGCGGTTATGGCTTTTGCAGCCTGCATTTCTCGGGTCACCTGTACCGTAAATCTAGGGTCGTTAATAAGTTTTTCCAAGTTCTTTCGCGCGTACGAAATTTTTCCGATTTTCGTCGGTAGCACCGGTGAATACGTGGGTGTTTGCACTGTTTCTTTTATCGACTGCGTTGTGCATCGTGGAGTCACTGGCTCTTGGCTAGCATCGCGTTCGCGTGAACTTACATTTTCGGTAGATATACTTGCTATATTCTCAATGACGAGACTCGGCTGATTCGCCCGCGTTCGAAATAATAACAAAAGTCGCGTAAAGGTGAGACAACTCGCTCTCCGTGCCGATGTAAACGACCGATTCGGACGCTTGACCGGCAACGACTGACGAGAACTGGTGTGCTCAGCATGGTATGGTCGTTGGCGAATGCATTGCTTTTCTGGCTCCTCATGAATGACACAGTTCCGAAAAGTTTGATTTTTTCGCCTAGTAGCATTAAAATCGAAAGATTTTAATGAGTAATCTCATTAAATACGACGTTTAGCTGTACCGAAGACGGCCACAATTCAATATTTTACTTCCGTGTCTATACACGAGTAATTGGAGTGCGGGTACGCTCGTCGTCGTAAGGAGCATGGCGCCATTGTTTGGGAAGGGTTTATAATCCCGACTTAATCCCCAATAGTGAGCTTAGGACGCATCGGAGCAAAGGAAAAAAATAATAACAAGAAAATCGACAATGATGACAGGATACTTGTTCAAAAAAAAAAAAAAAGAATGCCAACGGCACGCGGTGTTCCCAAGCGGTCACCCATCCAAGTACTGACCGCGCCCAATGCTGCTTAACTTCAGTGATCGGACGAGAACTGGTGTGCTCAGCATGGTATGGTCGTTGGCGAATGCATTGCTTTTCTGGCTCCATCTAAGTGACACAGTTCCGAAAAGTTTGATTTTTTCGCCTAGTAGCATTAAAATCGAAAGATTTTAATGAGTAATCTCATTAAATACGACGTTTAGCTGTACCGAAGACGGCCACAATTCAATATTTTACTTCCGTGTCTATACACGAGTAATTGGAGTGCGGGTACGCTCGTCGTCGTAAGGAGCATGGCGCCATTGTTTGGGAAGGGTTTATAATCCCGACTTAATCCCCAATAGTGAGCTTAGGACGCATCGGAGCAAAGGAAAAAAATAATAACAAGAAAATCGACAATGATGACAGGATACTTGTTCAAAAAAAAAAAAAAAGAATGCCAACGGCACGCGGTGTTCCCAAGCGGTCACCCATCCAAGTACTGACCGCGCCCAATGCTGCTTAACTTCAGTGATCGGACGAGAACTGGTGTTTTTTTTTTTTTTTTAATTGTTTATTCGTTTCAGCCGGAGGTACATCAGTATAAAATCTTCAATAAACAGAGGATCGTATTTCTTTGTATTTCCGTCGTACAAAATGGCTAAAAACATTTAGCACGCATTGTAGTGTCTTCGTGAGTCGCTATCGCAATTGTGTATTTATTTTACTCTCTTCTTTGTTCATGATACATTGTTTCGTATATCGCTCATCACATTTAGATGAAATAGAAAGGCTGTTTGAAAAACTATTTCCATATTCGCTTGTGCTGACGGCATCTTACAAATATCTACATTTTTACAGGACTTAGGTCTAATTCATACTTCCCTATGTTTATTATTTCCTACCTATATACACTATTTACAAAACGAGGGATTGATACTCCCGCTATCGCGACATTTTTTGTTTTTCGTTTAATTTATATACCTAACCACCAGTATTTCTTTGTTTTTAACCTCGATGTGTCTTTCCTGTCACTATCAGGTATTGACATGTCGTAACGCCAAAGCGGGTTTGCAATACAGGTGTCTAAATTTGATTCATATAGGATATGTTTCTGTCCTCGTTTTCTCTGAGCGTGATAAATAATCGGGATGTTATTGGGGCCTTGGATGTAGCCATTCGCATCAAGGAATAAGAAACTTTCCGGCGGTAAATATCCGGTTTCTAGCGATTTTCTAATGTAGTTCGGGTCTACATAACACGGACCCAATATCAAATTGTTCGCTTGGTTTTTCGATGTGTTCATCCAGTGATTTCGTATAATATTTAACAGGTGTATGTCTATCCTTGTAATGTTCGCTTCGTTGTAAATTTCTCGGTTACTTATGTAATGCGTGAAATCAGTTTCCGGTGACCTATATTTGCCGAGACAAGCTCTTAAACATTTTCTTTCGAAAACTCTCAGTTTTTCCATCGTGGCTGGACACTGGTTAAACCATATTGCACAACCGTACGTGATAAGTGGCCTGATTAGAGTGCAGTAGCAAATAATTTTTGTTCTGGTATTAAGATTTTTATTGTAAAAGAGTCTATTGAGTTTTAAAAAGGTTTTTCTCGCTTTGTTGAGTTGTATTTCTAGATGTTGCGTGTATTTTAAATGCTGATCGATGTTTACTCCAAGATATTTGACTATCAGCTTGTGTGGTATAGCGTCAGCTGCTGGGTTTTGCGGTTTAATATTAAAATTTTTCCAATTTCTTTTGACCTCTCGTGTTGCATTAGCAAGTTTCGGTTTGAACAATATAGTTTCGCACTTATCGTTGTTTATTTTTAGTTTCCAGCTATTGCAATAGAATTGAATTAACGTGAACATATTTTGTAATTCGTCTTGAACTATTTGTATTTTTTTATCTTGTGAGTAGATTATAAGATCATCAGCAAAAGCTAATGCTTTACGTTTTGGATTTTTGTTGATATCCATGAGGAATAATATATCGCTGTTATAAATATTGAATAAAACCGGGGAGTTGACTGTACCTTGTTGCAAGCCATTTTTCAACTGATATTCTTTAATCGACGTATTCGTACCATCCGTGGTTTTGAAACTCCTATTTTTGATCATATTCCATATTAGTTTTATCATATGTCTAGGAAATTTTTTTTTCGATAGTTTATATATTAGTCCTTCGATCCAAATTGTGTCAAAGGCTTTTTCAAGGTCTATGAGGCATGCGGCTACGCAATTGCCGTTGTTCAAACTCCAACAAATATCCGAAGTTAATTTTGTTATGCCGTGGATGGTCGAGTGTTTATGCCGAAAGCCGAATTGATAGTCTGGTATTATATTGTTTTCGTCACAGAACTTTGTTATTGATATATTAATCACGATTTCGTAGACCTTCCCTACGTTTGGTAACAAGCTTATTGGTCTGTAGCTACTCGGGTTTGCTTTCTCCTTACCCGGCTTGGGTATTGCAATAACCACTGCTTTTTTCCATCGGTCCGGAAAGTATGTTAGATTCAGTGCATTGTTAAAAAGTATACAATAATCTCTGATGATTACGTCGGGAAGGTGTTTCAAGACGATATTAGCAATTTCGTCAATTCCGGAAGACTTTTTGGAATTTAATTTTTTGATTATTTTCGTTAATTTTGTTGTGTTGGTAAAGATGTCGCACGAGTCGTCTGGATCATCTGATTTATTGCAGCGCGAAAAAGCTACTAATCTCCTCGCTTCTATTGCGTCTACTTGCATCTCTAACTTTATCCTCCTTGTATGGTCTTCGATGATATTGATTAGACCTTCGCTGCCCATATGATCATTTTGTTCGTGAATTTTAGAAAAATGATAACCTAATATTTCTAGCTTATCCGCAGGGTTCGAGATGCTATAATTACCGCGCTGATCTGTTCGACATTGAGCTGGGTTTACTCCAGATGCTTCTATAAAGTCAACTTTTTCTTGGGTTACCGATAGGTTCGCTATCTCGATTTTGCCTTTAGGCCTAAAAATTTGATTTAACGTCGGGAACATTTTTTTCGGGTCGTTAACTGGTAAGTTTTTTAATTTATCTTGCCAGTACGTATTGATCGATTTTTTGTATTCTTGTTTTAAAAGTTTTCGTGCACCTGCTAGCATATCCTTATACTGTTGCAGCTGAATATTATTACGGGCGTTAAAGTTTCTATATATATTATTAATTTTCGTTATAAGTGAGGATTTCATATTTTGTAAATTGTTGATGTCGGGGTTTCGATAAGCGTCAATACTGTCGTTAAATTTTATTTTCGGCACTACGTGTTGGATCGCTTTCCTGATCTGTTTTTCTATGGTCAAAACATGGTCGTCAATTTCGTTTGTGGTCATGTTCGTTTCATTTGAGATCGTTGTGGTGTACTTTCGATTTAAATATTTTTCAAAATTGGTCCAGTTCGTTTTTCTATAGTTTAGTCTGTGTTGTTCTTCTTGTGCTTCGAGTTCCCATTTAGCTTGTGTATCGCTACAGATATTAAAATTTAAGGCGTTATGGTCGCTGTCGTACGGGATAGTTTTAATACGGCCTTGGTCTGTGTTTATCGTTATCCTACAATCCGCAATACATACGTCGAGGTACGATTGACATCTCGGATACGTAGGAAAGTCCGTGCTATATATTTTCGCTTTATATTCAATTTCGTTTTTACTCAACCAGTCATTTATAAACAAACCTCGCTGGTTATTTATTGTATTACCCCAAGACGCGTGTTTTGCGTTTAAATCGCCTGCAATGACATAGTAGTTGTTAATGTCGTTGAGTTTTAATTGTTTGAATAGGTTGTCGAATTCAGTGTTAAATATATTCGGTTTTCCACGTGGGGCATATACAGAAACGATAAATAATTTCTCGTGTTGTCGCAAATTTATGGAGATCGCTAACGATTCAAGGATTTCGGTGTTACTCGAGAAGTCGGATGCCACAATTTCAAACCTTATGGTCCTTTTCAATAACACCGCGACTCCTCCCCCTTGCTTACTATTCGGACGGTCTCGTCTGAGTACGGTATAATTCTTAAATTCAATTTTGTGCGTGTGGTTTAATTTTGTTTCATTTAAAAGGACTATGTCCGGCGCGAATTTGTTTACCAATTTGAATAGTGATGCTCGTCTTTGGTTTTGAATAAGAGAATTGACATTTACCGTAATTATTTTCAGATGGTTTACGCTTAACAATTTTTTCTTCCTGTTTTCTTCTTCCATTATATCATCGGTTGGCTGGATCGAAGTAGTGCAAATAGACTATCTATTTTTTGCGAGTTTTTTTGAACTGCTTGGATAACGCCTGAAAGTTGTTGTTTCATCGCTTCGACGATAAGTAGGATTTCTTGAGGAGCTTGGCTTGGATAATGTTGATGACTTGCAGTACTCTCTGCGTTCGTCTTGACGAGGTCGGCGTAGCTTTTACCAGGTGTCACCACTTGCTGGGACCTGATAAACCTGGATCTTTCGGGTTGCGTGTAGACTTTGGCCGTTGGATGAAGCTGGCGGATGATATGCTCGTTGTTGTTATTGTTTCGATTCTGTCTAGCTTTAAATTCCAGCTGCTTTTGACAGCCCCGGTAAGATGCCGGATGGCCGAAACTTTGGCACAGAACACAATATACACTATCTTTCGAAGACTCGCGTTGATCTTTCGAATTTTCGCACTGTCCCGGACCGTGTGGTAAATTGCATTTTACACAACGATATTTCATGTTGCAATTCGCCGCAGAATGACCTAACCTTTGACAGTTTTTGCACTGAATCGTTTCTGATTTTTTTATTTTCTCCCAATAAATCACTTGGTGAGCTAAATAATTTAGTTCGTGCAATTTACCGGCTACACTCTCGGCTGTTAATTGCACTCTGTACAAGGGCAGGGTTCTGTTTTCCTTGATGGATTTTGCGGTCGTGTGACGCGTAACACTCACGAATTTTAAACTGTCTGTTTCCTTTTCTTTTAAGTATTCCAAGACTTCACTGGGCTCGAAACTACTGTCTATTCCTTTTAGCATGAAAGTTTGAACTTTTTCTTCTTTCGGGGTGTATGTGTAAAACTGCGCATCCACTTCTTTTAATACGTTTTTCGCTTTTTTGTGTTCATCGTAAGAATTGAGAATTAATGTGTGTTGAACGTCACTTTGTCGCTTAATTTTGAACATGTCGTTGTTCAAAACTTTCGACAACACGTTGATTGTATCCTTCACATCTTGTCGATATATGGTGATGGGAGGAACCTTCGCTCCCTTCGTTGCTAACGGTGGCTTCGTCGTCGCTCTCGCTGTGCTGCTCACTGTTGACATTCGTCCTTTCTGTTCCCTTATCGTCTTTGTAAGAGTGATTTGGCTTTTGTTTTTCTGCCGCAATACCGATACCCAGCCTTCATCTTCGATCATGGCCGCACCGGACATTTCGGTTGGCGTATTGTTTACGACTCCGTTTGAATCTCCATGGCTTGAGAGGTTGTTCAACGTTGAAATTTGAACGGTTTGTGCTCGCGTTTGGCAGTCCAGGCGACGTATTAACTGCTGAATTTCTTTTTTCAGCTCAGCGTTTTCCTCTCTCAGCAAGCTGAGTTCGGATGTATCGTCGTTGGTATCCATATTTTCACTAATTATTTTTGGATTTAAATCGTGTGATGAATCATTGCTGCTATCGTCGTTTGTTGAAGCTTTTCCTTTGCGTTTGTTTTTCGCATTGGTAACGTTGGGTTTCGGTGCAAATTTGGCTTTTTTCGGTGATGATTTTATTGATTGCATTTCACGAGCTATCCTCAGCGCGATTCTCGGGTCGTTTAAGTAGTTTTCTAAGTTTTTTCTTACACACGAACTCGTGATTTTCGCTGTCGCGTGGTGTGAAACCGTCGGTGTCTTCTCTATTTTTTTTTCTGCCGTTGGCGATGAGCATGTTGCAGCGACTGTGTCGCCGCATACATCGCTTTGAGATAAATTCGCGTTTTTCGATTCTATTTTATAAACTTTGTACTCGGTTAACTAGAGTTTAAATGTTCACGTTTCAATAAGTAGATTGAGACAACAACTCGCTCTGCGTGCCGCGTATACATCCACTGTGGACGCTTCCCCGGCAACGACTCGACGAGAACTGACGAGAACTGGTGTGCTCAGCATGGTATGGTCGTTGGCGAATGCATTGCTTTTCTGGCTCCATATAAGTGACACAGTTTCGAAAAGTTCGACTTTTTCGCCTTAAAGTATTAAAATCGAAAGATTTTAATGAGTAATCTCATTAAATACGACGTTTAGCTGTACCGAAGACGGCCACAATTCAATATTTTACTTCCGTGTCTATACACGAGTAATTGGAGTGCGGGTACGCTCGTCGTCGTAAGGAGCATGGCGCCATTGTTTGGGAAGGGTTTATAATCCCGACTTAATCCCCAATAGTGAGCCTAGGACGGATCGGAGCAGAGGAAAAAAAATAATAACAAAAAAATCGACAATGATGACGGGATACTTGTTTAAAAAAAAAAAAAAGAGAATGCCAACGGCACGCGGTGTTCCCAAGCGGTCACCCATCCAAGTACTGACCGCGCCCAATGCTGTTAACTTCAGTGATCGGACGAGAACTGGTGTGCTCAGCATGGTATGGTCGTTGGCGAATGCGTTGCTTTTCTGGCTCCATATAAGTGACACAGTTCCGAAAAGTTTGATTTTTTCGCCTAGTAGCATTAAAATCGAAAGATTTTAATGAGTAATCTCATTAAATACGACGTTTAGCTGTACCTAAGATGGCCACAGTTTAATATTTTACTTCCGTGTCTATACACGATTAATTGGAGTGCGGGTACGCTCGTCGTCGTAAGGAGCATGGCGCCATTGTTTGGGAAGGGTTTATAATCCCGACTTAATCCCCAATAGTGAGCCTAGGACGGATCGGAGCAGAGGAAAAAAAATAATAACAAAAAAATCGACAATGATGACGGGATACTTGTTCAAAAAAACAAAAGAGAATGCCAACGGCACGCGGTGTTCCCAAGCGGTCACCCATCCAAGTACTGACCGCGCCCAATGCTGCTTAACTTCAGTGATCGGACGAGAACTGGTGTGCTCAGCATGGTATGGTCGTTGGCGAATGCATTGCTTTTCTGGCTCCTCATGAATGACACAGTTCCGAAAAGTTTGATTTTTTCGCCTAGTAGCATTAAAATCGAAAGATTTTAATAAGTAATCTCATTAAATACGACGTTTAGCTGTACCGAAGACGGCCACAATTCAATATTTTACTTCCGTGTCTATACACGAGTAATTGGAGTGCGGGTACGCTCGTCGTCGTAAGGAGCATGGCGCCATTGTTTGGGAAGGGTTTATAATCCCGACTTAATCCCCAATAGTGAGCCTAGGACGGATCGGAGCAGAGGAAAAAAAAAAATAACAAAAAAAAAAAAAAAAAAAAAAAAAAATCGACAATGATGACGGGATACTTGTTCAAAAAAACAAAAGAGAATGCCAACGGCACGCGGTGTTCCCAAGCGGTCACCCATCCAAGTACTGACCGCGCCCAATGCTGCTTAACTTCAGTGATCGGACGAGAACTGGTGTGCTCAGCATGGTATGGTCGTTGGCGAATGCATTGCTTTTCTGGCTCCATATAAGTGACACAGTTGTGAAAAGTTCGACTTTTTCGCCTTAAAGTATTAAAATCGAAAGATTTTAATGAGTAATCTTATTAAATACGACGTTTAGCTGTACCTAAGATGGCCACAGTTTAATATTTTACTTCCGTGTCTATACACGAGTAATTGGAGTGCGGGTACGCTCGTCGTCGTAAGGAGCATGGCGCCATTGTTTGGGAAGGGTTTATAATCCCGACTTAATCCCCAATAGTGAGCCTAGGACGGATCGGAGCAGAGGAAAAAAAATAATAACAAAAAAATCGACAATGATGACGGGATACTTGTTCAAAAAAACAAAAGAGAATGCCAACGGCACGCGGTGTTCCCAAGCGGTCACCCATCCAAGTACTGACCGCGCCCAATGCTGCTTAACTTCAGTGATCGGACGAGAACTGGTGTGCTCAGCATGGTATGGTCGTTGGCGAATGCATTGCTTTTCTGGCTCCATATAAGTGACACAGTTGTGAAAAGTTCGACTTTTTCGCCTTAAAGTATTAAAATCGAAAGATTTTAATGAGTAATCTTATTAAATACGACGTTTAGCCGTACCCAAAACGGCCACAATTCAATATTTTACTTCCGTGTCTATACACGAGTAATTGGAGTGCGGGTACGCTCGTCGTCGTAAGGAGCATGGCGCCATTGTTTGGGAAGGGTTTATAATCCCGACTTAATCCCCAATAGTGAGCCTAGGACGGATCGGAGCAGAGGAAAAAAATAATAACAAAAAAATCGACAATGATGACGGGATACTTGTTCAAAAAAACAAAAGAGAATGCCAACGGCACGCGGTGTTCCCAAGCGGTCACCCATCCAAGTACTGACCGCGCCCAATGCTGCTTAACTTCAGTGATCGGACGAGAACTGGTGTGCTCAGCATGGTATGGTCGTTGGCGAATGCATTGCTTTTCTGGCTCCATATAAGTGACACAGTTGTGAAAAGTTCGACTTTTTCGCCTTAAAGTATTAAAATCGAAAGATTTTAATGAGTAATCTTATTAAATACGACGTTTAGCCGTACCCAAAACGGCCACAATTCAATATTTTACTTCCGTGTCTATACACGAGTAATTGGAGTGCGGGTACGCTCGTCGTCGTAAGGAGCATGGCGCCATTGTTTGGGAAGGGTTTATAATCCCGACTTAATCCCCAATGGTCAGCTTAGGACGCATTGGAGCAAGGGAAAAAAATAATAACTAAAAAATAGACAATGATGACGTGATATTTAAAAAAAAAAAGGAAAAAGAGAATGCCAACGGCACGCGGTGTTCCCAAGCGGTCACCCATCCAAGTACTGACCGCGCCCAATGCTGCTTAACTTCAGTGATCGGACGAGAACTGGTGTGCTCAGCATGGTATGGTCGTTGGCGAATGCATTGCTTTTCTGGCTCCTCATGAATGACACAGTTCCGAAAAGTTTGATTTTTTCGCCTAGTAGCATTAAAATCGAAAGATTTTAATAAGTAATCTCATTAAATACGACGTTTAGCTGTACCGAAGACGGCCACAATTCAATATTTTACTTCCGTGTCTATACACGAGTAATTGGAGTGCGGGTACGCTCGTCGTCGTAAGGAGCATGGCGCCATTGTTTGGGAAGGGTTTATAATCCCGACTTAATCCCCAATAGTGAGCCTAGGACGGATCGGAGCAGAGGAAAAAAAAAAATAACAAAAAAAAAAAAAAAAAAAAAAAAAAAATCGACAATGATGACGGGATACTTGTTCAAAAAAACAAAAGAGAATGCCAACGGCACGCGGTGTTCCCAAGCGGTCACCCATCCAAGTACTGACCGCGCCCAATGCTGCTTAACTTCAGTGATCGGACGAGAACTGGTGTGCTCAGCATGGTATGGTCGTTGGCGAATGCATTGCTTTTCTGGCTCCATATAAGTGACACAGTTGTGAAAAGTTCGACTTTTTCGCCTTAAAGTATTAAAATCGAAAGATTTTAATGAGTAATCTTATTAAATACGACGTTTAGCTGTACCTAAGATGGCCACAGTTTAATATTTTACTTCCGTGTCTATACACGAGTAATTGGAGTGCGGGTACGCTCGTCGTCGTAAGGAGCATGGCGCCATTGTTTGGGAAGGGTTTATAATCCCGACTTAATCCCCAATAGTGAGCCTAGGACGGATCGGAGCAGAGGAAAAAAAATAATAACAAAAAAATCGACAATGATGACGGGATACTTGTTCAAAAAAACAAAAGAGAATGCCAACGGCACGCGGTGTTCCCAAGCGGTCACCCATCCAAGTACTGACCGCGCCCAATGCTGCTTAACTTCAGTGATCGGACGAGAACTGGTGTGCTCAGCATGGTATGGTCGTTGGCGAATGCATTGCTTTTCTGGCTCCATATAAGTGACACAGTTGTGAAAAGTTCGACTTTTTCGCCTTAAAGTATTAAAATCGAAAGATTTTAATGAGTAATCTTATTAAATACGACGTTTAGCCGTACCCAAAACGGCCACAATTCAATATTTTACTTCCGTGTCTATACACGAGTAATTGGAGTGCGGGTACGCTCGTCGTCGTAAGGAGCATGGCGCCATTGTTTGGGAAGGGTTTATAATCCCGACTTAATCCCCAATAGTGAGCCTAGGACGGATCGGAGCAGAGGAAAAAAATAATAACAAAAAAATCGACAATGATGACGGGATACTTGTTCAAAAAAACAAAAGAGAATGCCAACGGCACGCGGTGTTCCCAAGCGGTCACCCATCCAAGTACTGACCGCGCCCAATGCTGCTTAACTTCAGTGATCGGACGAGAACTGGTGTGCTCAGCATGGTATGGTCGTTGGCGAATGCATTGCTTTTCTGGCTCCGTATGAATAACACGGTTGCGAAAAGTTTATTTTTTTCGCCTAGTAGCATTAAAATCGAGAGATTTCAATTAGTAATCCCATTATATACGACGTTTAGATGTACCTAAGATGGCCACACCTCAATATTTTACTTCCGTGTCTATACACGAGTAATTGGAGTGCGGGTACGCTCGTCGTCGTAAGGAGCATGGCGCCATTGTTTGGGAAGGGTTTATAATCCCGACTTAATCCCCAATAGTGAGCCTAGGACGGATCGGAGCAGAGGAAAAAAAAAAATAACAAAAAAAAAAAAAAAAAAAAAAAAAATCGACAATGATGACGGGATACTTGTTCAAAAAAACAAAAGAGAATGCCAACGGCACGCGGTGTTCCCAAGCGGTCACCCATCCAAGTACTGACCGCGCCCAATGCTGCTTAACTTCAGTGATCGGACGAGAACTGGTGTGCTCAGCATGGTATGGTCGTTGGCGAATGCATTGCTTTTCTGGCTCCTCATGAATGACACAGTTCCGAAAAGTTTGATTTTTTCGCCTAGTAGCATTAAAATCGAAAGATTTTAATTAGATTTAAGATTAATAATTTTTAAGATTTTAATGAGATTTCATTAAATACGACGTTTAGCTGTACCGAAGACGGCCACAATTCAATATTTTACTTCCGTGTCTATACACGAGTAATTGGAGTGCGGGTACGCTCGTCGTCGTAAGGAGCATGGCGCCATTGTTTGGGAAGGGTTTATAATCCCGACTTAATCCCCAATAGTGAGCCTAGGACGGATCGGAGCAGAGGAAAAAAAATAATAACAAAAAAATCGACAATGATGACGGGATACTTGTTCAAAAAAACAAAAGAGAATGCCAACGGCACGCGGTGTTCCCAAGCGGTCACCCATCCAAGTACTGACCGCGCCCAATGCTGCTTAACTTCAGTGATCGGACGAGAACTGGTGTGCTCAGCATGGTATGGTCGTTGGCGAATGCGTTGCATTTCTGGCTCCTCATGAATGACACAGTTCCGAAAAGTTTGATTTTTTCGCCTAGTAGCATTAAAATCGAAAGATTTTAATTAGTAATCTCATTAAATACGACGTTTAGCTGTACCGAAGACGGCCACAATTCAATATTTTACTTCCGTGTCTATACACGAGTAATTGGAGTGCGGGTACGCTCGTCGTCGTAAGGAGCATGGCGCCATTGTTTGGGAAGGGTTTATAATCCCGACTTAATCCCCAATGGTCAGCTTAGGACGCATTGGAGCAAGGGAAAAAAATAATAACTAAAAAATAGACAATGATGACGTGATATTTAAAAAAAAAAAGGAAAAAGAGAATGCCAACGGCACGCGGTGTTCCCAAGCGGTCACCCATCCAAGTACTGACCGCGCCCAATGCTGCTTAACTTCAGTGATCGGACGAGAACTGGTGTGCTCAGCATGGTATGGTCGTTGGCGAATGCATTGCTTTTCTGGCTCCTTATGAATGACACAGTTCCGAAAAGTTTGATTTTTTCGCCTAGTAGCATTAAAATCGAAAGATTTTAATAAGTAATCTCATTAAATACGACGTTTAGCTGTACCGAAGACGGCCACAATTCAATATTTTACTTCCGTGTCTATACACGAGTAATTGGAGTGCGGGTACGCTCGTCGTCGTAAGGAGCATGGCGCCATTGTTTGGGAAGGGTTTATAATCCCGACTTAATCCCCAATAGTGAGCCTAGGACGGATCGGAGCAGAGGAAAAAAAAAAATAACAAAAAAAAAAAAAAAAAAAAAAAATCGACAATGATGACGGGATACTTGTTCAAAAAAACAAAAGAGAATGCCAACGGCACGCGGTGTTCCCAAGCGGTCACCCATCCAAGTACTGACCGCGCCCAATGCTGCTTAACTTCAGTGATCGGACGAGAACTGGTGTGCTCAGCATGGTATGGTCGTTGGCGAATGCATTGCTTTTCTGGCTCCTTATCAATGACACAGTTCCGAAAAGTTTGATTTTTTCGCCTAGTAGCATTAAAATCGAAAGATTTTAATAAGTAATCTCATTAAATACGACGTTTAGCTGTACCTAAGATGGCCACAGTTTAATATTTTACTTCCGTGTCTATACACGAGTAATTGGAGTGCGGGTACGCTCGTCGTCGTAAGGAGCATGGCGCCATTGTTTGGGAAGGGTTTATAATCCCGACTTAATCCCCAATAGTGAGCCTAGGACGGATCGGAGCAGAGGAAAAAAAAAAATAACAAAAAAAAAAAAAAAAAAAAAAAAATCGACAATGATGACGGGATACTTGTTCAAAAAAACAAAAGAGAATGCCAACGGCACGCGGTGTTCCCAAGCGGTCACCCATCCAAGTACTGACCGCGCCCAATGCTGCTTAACTTCAGTGATCGGACGAGAACTGGTGTGCTCAGCATGGTATGGTCGTTGGCGAATGCATTGCTTTTCTGGCTCCTTATGAATGACACAGTTCCGAAAAGTTTCATTTTTTCGCCTAGTAGCATTAAAATCGAAAGATTTTAATAAGTAATCTCATTAAATACGACGTTTAGCTGTACCGAAGACGGCCACAATTCAATATTTTACTTCCGTGTCTATACACGAGTAATTGGAGTGCGGGTACGCTCGTCGTCGTAAGGAGCATGGCGCCATTGTTTGGGAAGGGTTTATAATCCCGACTTAATCCCCAATAGTGAGCTTAGGACGCATCGGAGCAAAGGAAAAAAATAATAACAAGAAAATCGACAATGATGACAGGATACTTGTTCAAAAAAAAAAAAAAAGAATGCCAACGGCACGCGGTGTTCCCAAGCGGTCACCCATCCAAGTACTGACCGCGCCCAATGCTGCTTAACTTCAGTGATCGGACGAGAACTGGTGTGCTCAGCATGGTATGGTCGTTGGCGAATGCATTGCTTTTCTGGCTCCTCATGAATGACACAGTTCCGAAAAGTTTGATTTTTTCGCCTAGTAGCATTAAAATCGAAAGATTTTAATAAGTAATCTCATTAAATACGACGTTTAGCTGTACCGAAGACGGCCACAGTTTAATATTTTACTTCCGTGTCTATACACGAGTAATTGGAGTGCGGGTACGCTCGTCGTCGTAAGGAGCATGGCGCCATTGTTTGGGAAGGGTTTATAATCCCGACTTAATCCCCAATAGTGAGCTTAGGACGCATCGGAGCAAAGGAAAAAAATAATAACAAAAAAATCGACAATGATGAAGTGATATTTGTTAAACAAAAAAAAAAAAAAAAATTTGAAAAATTGACAAATCTCCCAGCTGGAGTAAAAATCGAACACAAAAAAAATTAGAACGAAAAAAACGTAATCTGATAGAAAGCATGAATGAAATTCATGAATCTAAAAAGAATACAACAAATTAATAAATTTAAAATGGACAAAACAAATTAGTAAATTTAAAAGAATGAAATAAATAAATAAATTAAAAAAGGATAAAATAATTCAAGAAGTCATCTTAGTTTATTCATAGTTTGAATTATGATCGTTCGTTTGTATGAGTTCAATTTTTTGAATCGTGGTAATTTCCTCACTGCCTCCAATCCAGTCGGGAGACGTTCGTTTCCTAGGCTGGAAATATAGTAATTGTGGAGCAATAAAATAAATAAGGCCCAGCGATAGCCCGATATGTACTCTAGATAGATGCAAAATTGCAAGTCGATCGGCCCAGTAGTTTCAGAGAAAAATCAACGTCCGATTTGAAAAATGTCACTTTTTGAAAAAAACTCGCGTCAAGTTGCTCTACTGGTTAACACGTCATATAGAGTCGCGTTCTGTAAACCTTCGCCGCTCGGCTATTTTAACGAAAATCGCTTCGAAATTTCGAAAAGCTTCATTGTCAAAAGGAAAACACCAAATTAAAAGAATAAAGTTTTTTTCACCAGACACATGAAAATGCTCGATTCTATGGTCTGATCGACATGCAAGCTTTCGCAATACGATTGCAATTACATTTTTGGGATCGTAGAAAAAAGTATCAATCAATTCGCTCGAGCGCAATATAGCAATCGAAAAATGTTGATCATCGGTAGATTGGCGGAAGATTTGAAACCACGTTTACTTTTTTGGGCCCTAAAAAGGGCCGATTGTTGGGATGATATTCGACGTTATTTAACCGCCGAATCCGTACAGAGTACGGCCTTGACGCTTGAGGGCATAGACGACGTCCATCGCGGTCACAGTTTTCCTCTTGGCGTGTTCGGTGTATGTCACAGCATCACGGATGACGTTTTCCAGGAACACTTTAAGGACTCCACGAGTTTCTTCGTAAATCAAGCCGGAAATACGCTTGACTCCGCCACGACGAGCCAAACGACGGATGGCCGGCTTGGTTATTCCTTGGATGTTATCACGAAGAACTTTCCTGTGACGTTTCGCTCCTCCCTTACCCAAACCCTTTCCACCCTTGCCGCGACCAGTCATTTTAAGGATCAATGTGCCGGAGTAACAGAGACTTGTAGTGAAGTGATGCCAGGCGAGGCGTTTTCGGTGGCTTTATACCATTTCAAATACGCTATCCCCACTCCGCGCGCGCTAACCAATCAGAAACAACACTAGCACGCGATTGGGCATAAAACAGCCCATCGCAGGGCGCAAGTTATTATTCGTTGTCGTCATCAGCATTGGTCACGTCGCTCGCTCTCTTTCCGAAATGGCTCGTACCAAGCAAACTGCTCGGAAATCTACCGGAGGCAAGGCCCCGAGGAAACAACTCGCGACCAAGGCAGCTCGCAAGAGCGCCCCGGCAACCGGTGGAGTGAAGAAGCCCCATCGCTACAGGCCCGGAACCGTTGCTCTCAGAGAGATACGTCGTTATCAGAAGAGCACGGAACTTCTCATCCGCAAGTTGCCGTTCCAGCGACTCGTTCGTGAGATCGCGCAGGATTTCAAGACCGATCTGCGTTTCCAGAGCTCGGCTGTAATGGCTCTTCAGGAAGCCAGCGAAGCTTACCTGGTTGGTCTCTTCGAAGATACCAACTTGTGCGCCATCCACGCCAAGAGAGTCACCATCATGCCCAAGGACATTCAGTTGGCTCGTCGTATTCGAGGAGAGAGAGCTTAGATCTCACTATCATTAAAACGGCCCTTTTCAGGGCCAACAGATAATAACTAGGACCATTTTTTAACTGCAAACATGTTGACATTTCTTTTCATTTCCTGTGCGATGGGTAGGATAGACCGGAGTTGCTTTGCTTACATTGAGAATCTAGAAATTGGTTCTTACACAATTATTACCGAGAGCCTCCGTCATTATCTGAAATAATGATTTCTCGCTCTTCAAGTCAATATAACTAAAAAAAATATAAAAATATTTAAAAAAAAAATAAGGAAACACGCGTGAACGAGTACGTTCACGTGTGCGAAGGATGAGGTATCAAGAGAAAATTATGAACGTATGCTTAAACTCAAGTTTTGGTTTCTTTATTGTGGGAATGGGCGTCAGCGGAGTATATATCCAAGTCACCTTAACCGTCCCAAGAAATTATGTTGGTTTTATGTTGAGTGCTTGCCGAGCACTACGATTCAATTTTTTCGCCATCAAATAAGAAATAATCACTCAAGTTTTCGATGTAAAATTAATATAGACCGATATTCCAGTCAATATCATTGAATTTTCTTGTAAGACTCAAAAAAACAAGAGATTATGTAAATTGAAATGTCTTTTTCCAAGTCCATGGTTCCCGCCAAGTTTCTCGAAGATAACTAGGCCTAGAATATAATACAAATAATCATCACCGAATTCCTCTAAAGTTTCTCGGTGTCTTAGATCACGAGAATATCCAGAAAAAATTAAGCTTATAGCCCTCAGAAAAAAAGCGTAAATGACGAACATATCAGCGAATCGAAAAACCTTCGTTCAAATGATTGTTGGCCCTGAAAAGGGCCGATGGTTTGTCGAAGAACGTAATTAGGCTTTCTTCTCGGTCTTCTTGGGAAGAAGAACTGCCTGGATGTTAGGCAGAACTCCACCCTGAGCAATGGTGACGCCGGATAGCAGTTTGTTCAACTCCTCATCGTTGCGAATGGCCAGTTGAAGATGACGCGGGATGATTCTAGATTTCTTGTTGTCACGAGCTGCATTTCCGGCCAACTCTAAAACTTCAGCGGCCAAGTATTCCATGACCGCAGCGAGGTAGACCGGAGCACCGGCACCGACGCGTTCGGCGTAATTTCCTTTACGGAGAAGACGGTGAAGTCTTCCGACCGGAAACTGGAGTCCAGCACGGTTGGAGCGGGTCTTAGACTTTCCCTTAACTTTGCCACCTTTGCCTCGTCCGGACATGTTGAATTCGGTTATGGGAGAAGAGCGCGCAATCGAAACGACTGGTTCAAGTCCAAATGATGATAAAAAATGTACGTTCAGCGTATTTGTAAGCCACATGGTCCGACTGGCGCACAAATGATCGTCCGTCGACGCTTCTCCCTCCCTTTCATCGCTTATGATTGGTCCGTGCTGGGTAGGCCAAATGGGGCTTCCCAGTTCACGCGATTCAATTGGTGCGCTGGTCGGTTTGCGTTTAACGACCCGTACTTCACTGTTTTAAGGGGGGTGGGGGTAAGGTTAATTCGGCGAAAAAGAAGCATGTTTTTAAGATTTTTTTTTGGCGATACAAATAGTGTAAATTTATTTAATCAATTTCCATATAATAATACAACATTAAAACAATATTTCAGTAAATTTTTGGTCCAAAATATTGAAAATTAAGCGGGTGACAGTGAATCTCCGGCAGCGCCTGGAAAAAAAGTTGCTTTGCCGTGTTCATCATAACTCGCAAAAGAATCACCTGAAACAAAAAAAAAAAAAATGCATTCGTTAGAGATGTTTCTCGAGGTAATGACGATTGGATTTTTTTTTTTTGATTTTTTATATTTTCGTAGCACTTGGAAGCAAAAAACCCGATTTTCGCTATAAAAATCAGCTAATATCTTGCTGTAACCTTAATAATTATGAAAAAAAAAAGCTCTCGACAATACCTGGTGAATTATGTGAAGAAGTAGTGCGCAAATTTTCGAAACGATTGGTCCAGTAGATATTGCATTATCGTGAACACGGACTTTTTCGAGGCGCCTCCGGAGATTCACTGTCACCCGCTTAATTTTCAATATTTTTCGGAATGAAAATTTAGGAAAATATTCCTTAAATGTTGTATTATTATATGGAAATTGATTGAATGAATTTACACTATTTGTATCGCCAGGAAAAAATCTTAAAAACCTTCCTTTTCGCCGAATTAACCTTATCCCCCCTTAATACACATAATTTGAGTTTTCGTTTTTAGTTTGCGTAGACGTTTCTCGAGTATGATGCTTCTGAATTCGAAGTACATATATTATTGTTCATCAAGTTCGCCATAGAGACATTTTTACGACTTGATTTTCAGGAAAAATTGACCAAAACTGAGTAACGTTTCACCGCGAAAAATTTGAGAACCTCGTCTAGCAATGATGTAAAAAAGTTATAATTCAGGATATTTTCGTTATCGGTTCCATTCGCCTTTTCATCACTGCCTTTGTAAGTAAATGATAGCTGATGATGGCAGATCGTTAAATTCGAACAAACCGAAGCAGCGGTCTAGTTTTAAGGCGATGGGATACATCGGTGAGTGCGAGAGTGATAGTTGCAATCATGGCAAACCGTTTTTTCCGGCCACAATTAATATCTCAGATCAAAGATGAGAACGGTTGACTGCAAAATTCTGAGCCGCAGGTCTACGATACTAAGTTTTATTCGACAGAACAATTGGGGCCCCAAACAACACATTACTGTTACCGACCGAGCAGTAGCCCTTCCTCTTAAGAGGATGTAGCCCATCGCCTTAACTCCTGCTGGGCGAGTTCTTGTTATTACACAGAAATAAAATTTAAGGTCGTTAATGAATGCACCGTCCGCGGCGACTAGGAGTACCGTAATTGTTATGAGTTTTTAAGGTTGTTCCCGCCGCAATTAATATCTGGGTTGCAAAATAAAAGCGGTCGACTGCCTCTCAGAATTCTAAAGCTAAGCTTAACTGCAGAATTCTTACTAGGTATATGTAATTAATCGAATAACTTACTAACAAATCAACAAACTAAAAAACTAACAAACTGAGTAGCTAACTAACTGACTAACAAACCACTTGACCAACTAACTAATTATTCTCGTCTTCAGTCCGAGATGCTAACCATGGCGGGGAAAAAAAGTGAAGATTTAACATTTTCTCTCGGATTTGTAGCAATCTAACAGTAACGGACAATATTTAGCACTGTACATTAAGGCATAGGATGGCTATGGCCATTGTAATTGCCGTTAGAATTTTATCTGGTCCGACGAACATCGGTAAAGATGTGACAGAGGCTCGTACGACCTAAATGTATTAGGCCGGATGGATCCTTGGTTTATCGGCATGGAATGAAAAAATTCAGATGCCAATCGGCTGAGTCGCCGATCCGCGTATTTAAGCTGATCGGCAAGCCATCTTTAATCCGGTAACGAGGATATTGTGTGTAAATTAAATTATGGTCCGAACGAAAGACATGAACCACGTTGTGAACTTGTGTTGGCCCTAAAAAGGGCCGATTGCTGAGCAGTGCCCGGTAAATGGTTGATTAGCCGCCGAATCCGTACAGAGTGCGTCCTTGACGCTTGAGGGCATAGACAACGTCCATTGCGGTGACAGTCTTCCTCTTGGCGTGTTCGGTGTATGTCACAGCATCACGGATGACGTTTTCCAGAAAGACTTTAAGGACTCCACGAGTTTCTTCGTAGATTAAGCCGGAAATACGCTTGACTCCGCCACGACGAGCCAAACGACGGATGGCCGGCTTGGTTATTCCTTGGATGTTATCACGAAGAACTTTCCTGTGACGTTTAGCTCCTCCTTTTCCCAGACCCTTTCCTCCCTTGCCGCGACCGGTCATTTTGAGGATGAATGTGCTGAAGTTTCAGCAACTTGAAGCGAAGTACTGCCAGAAGACGCATTTTCGGTGGCTTTATACCATTCCAAATACGCTATCCCCACTCCGCGCGCGCTAACCAATCAGAATCAACACTAGCACGCGATTGGGCATAAAACAGCCCATCGCAGGGCGCAAGTTATTATTCGTTGTCGTCATCAGCAGTGGTCACGTCGCTCGCTCTTTTTCCGAAATGGCTCGTACCAAGCAAACTGCTCGTAAATCTACCGGAGGCAAGGCCCCGAGGAAGCAACTCGCGACCAAGGCAGCTCGGAAGAGCGCTCCGGCAACCGGTGGAGTGAAGAAGCCCCATCGCTACAGGCCCGGAACCGTCGCTCTCAGAGAGATTCGTCGTTATCAGAAGAGCACGGAACTTCTCATTCGCAAGTTGCCGTTCCAGCGACTCGTTCGTGAGATCGCGCAGGATTTCAAGACCGATCTGCGTTTCCAGAGCTCCGCTGTAATGGCTCTTCAGGAAGCCAGCGAAGCTTACCTGGTTGGTCTCTTCGAAGATACCAACTTGTGCGCCATCCACGCCAAGAGAGTCACCATCATGCCCAAGGACATTCAGTTGGCTCGTCGTATTCGAGGAGAGAGAGCTTAGATCTCACTATTATTAAACCAGCCCTTTTCAGGGCCAACAGATAATAACTAGGGCATTTATTGTTTTCCAAGCTTTTCGTAGGACCTATTTCCAGGTTGATTCTCCCTACCTTCCGTTTGCAAATGATGAGTATTAGTAGTCAAAGTTAAGGGACCAAGCTTTGTACATGGTTCGAAAAATCAATATATTAGAAATGGTCCTTAAAGCATTTATCGATTAATTTATAGATTCCGATTAGTCGAAGTTCATTCGGATTTTCATATCTGGATGAGTTACTATCTATGTTCCGGATCGTTGCAGTACATGCGAGGTTTTGCAAGAAAAAAATCTGCAACTTCATCAGGTTGCCGATACTTCGAATCGCTCTTTCATGATGAAAAATAATTTTCTCCCCGCCACATTTGAGTTGTTATGGTGCGAACTGAGGCTTCAATCGCCCGTACTATTGTATAGTATCCTTTTGGGCCAAGAACATCAACCGTGCCCATCACAAAACGACTTTTTTTATCCAGTTGATAGCAAAACAGATCGTCAACGCATTCGGTTGATGGGATCGTCTCATTTTTTTCCAGAAAATCCGTCGGTAATTGTGCAGTTTGCGGCTTTTCCGGATTTTAAAGTTTTTCAAAATTTTCTTTTTCGATAATGTTTAGTTTGTCCTATAAATGAAGAGTCAGACGGTGGAGGTAAGAAAACGTTATCGGAAATACTTTTTTTACGTTTTTTCGAGATTGAATAAAAAAAATGTTACCTTTTTTTCGAGGTTCAGAAGTTTTTCTTCTGTATCATATACACGTGTGTGTGTGTGTGCATAAATGGGTTAATGTGTGGATGTGCGTTGTTGCATCTGTGCGCGTGCGTGAATAAGCGCGCGCGAAACTTAAACGTCGTTAACTCAGGAACGGCTTGAGCTACAACGTCAATAATCTAAGATAAACTAAATAAATAACTCTGAATAACCTAAAAGAACTTAAGTAACCCGAATATGAAAAATTTGTTGAATATTTTAATTTTTATTTGGATTCCGGAGTAGTTTTTTCTTTATCATACATTTGGGAAACATCGACAAAGCAGTGGTGACATTTCCCAAATTCGACTGCTGTAGCTCGAACTTTTCGCGATTTATAGACGTTCGTATTCCGCGTCGTATTTTGCGCTTAACCACGTACGCGCGCACACGCATCTGTCCACATCTACACAGAAGCCCACCTATAAACACACACATGCACGCGTTTATGATATAGAAGAACAACTCCAAACCTCAAACAAAAATTTAAAAAAAAAAAAATGTTTTTGTTTACTTTTTTAAATACTCCATATATCGTCCGTAATTATCAAGCAAGAACGAACAGACTAGGACATTTTTATAACCGTTTACCTTGATGCAGGTCAAATAGGGACGGATGGTGGCTGCGAAAGGGATGATCTAAAAAATTATACGTTTAAAAGTTCCATAAATAGTCTTTGATTGCCCTGATGTTTTTAATACAAAATTTATTTTTTATTTTTTTTGTTTCTCAAAATCTCCCCTTAGCTCATCAACTTTAGTTCTGATCGTGATGGGGACTACATGCTCTAAGATTCCATAAAAAGTCTATAAATCTGGTACTATTTGAAAAGATCTATGAGTTCTACAAAGAAAGTTGGCGCTGTGAATTTTACAGGACTTTGAATTTTTCGACGAAACTACGTTTTGTTTTAACTCACGACAACTTTGACAGATTAAACCCGAATTCACTACAGATATGGAACATCATTTGACTGTACGATTTGGTGAAAATCGAATAGGGCGATCGGATTTTATATGACTTCGAATTTTTCAAAGAAGTTACGTTTCGGTCGAGCTTGTGACAGATTCGACCAATCAAACCCGAACTCACTGCATGTATAGAATATCACTTGATCGTGAAACGTTACATGGGGAATAAGCTGCAAGTTGGAACTTGCAAATTGCTTCCTTACAATTTATAAAAACTGGAAGTAGAAATTCGCGAGCGGCTGCCCCAAAATTTGAGATATTGTGGGGGTTTTGCTCTATGAGGTTGCCAAATTTGATATAAATAATTTGCTCATAGAGAAAGACCCTCACAATATCTTTAATTCTGGAAGAGCCGCTCGCAAATTTCAACTTCCAGCTTTCTCAAATTGTGGGGAAGCAATTCGCAAGTTCCAACTTCTTTCCTAAACTATCTATGGCCACCTTCAGTGATATGTTAATGTATAATGACGCGACGTCCAATGAAACTAGTATGTAGTTATCTGGTAGGTTAAAAATGAATGTTAATGGTCGTCAGTTGCAAAAACCTACCTGGGTTTGCCCTAGGGAACTCGAAAACAATATATAGAGCAATTAAAAAGCCAGTTTCAAAAGACACCATGCACGCACGCGTGGATTAACTTGGTTGTTATTTGGATCAAGTTTGAACTTCAGTTTTGGCTAGTAACCAATCGGTAAAAAAAAAACCTTAAGCTCAGTTTGAACTTTCGAGTTCAATTCGCATCGTTAACCGAGACCCGGTGAAGGTTTATTTTTTGAATACATGCAATTCTCGATTGTTCTGTAATTATATTGCCGACACGACTAATCATTCTTCAAAAAAATCCAATAGGTAATGGGGTATTCCATACGAACCGAACCCCCTGTTCAGCCGATGTTTTTTCATTCCCTCGAAATTGAAAGGGGTTGAAGTATGACGAGAAATAGTGGTTGACTCCAAATCTTAGGCCTCTAGGTTCATTTCTCACTATACTTCTGTAATTGGTATTTTTACTACTTTCGAAGGTTTCGAGGCGTGGTGAGTCTTTATTTCTGAATTAAATTGATGTTTTCACGAGTGTTTTGGAACGGAATTTTCCTGTTCTTTTAGATAAAATTATGAGACCTCAGTATCAAAAATGTTTTCTTATGATTTGAGGCAAAGAAACACAAAAAACTTCATATCTGGAAAAGAATATTTTTTTTATGAAAAATCAGAAATACCCGCATTTCTGTATTTCTGATTTTTCATAATATTCCCAAATTTCTGGGTACCGTAAATTTCTGAGTTCCGACATGAAATTAATACAGTAGCTTCAGAATAATCACGGGAATATTTCAAAAAATTGGGACCAAGAAAAAAAAAATTCTTTACCAGATATGAAGTTTTTTGTGTTTCTTTGCCTCAAATCATAAGAAAACATTTTTGATAATGAAGTCTCATAATTTTATCTGAAAGGACAGGAAAATTCCGTTCCAAAACACTCGTGACATCAATTTAATTCTGAAATAAAGACTCACCACGAGTCGAAACCTTCGAAAGTAGTAAAAATACCAATTACAGAAGTATAGTGAGAAATAAACCTAGAGGCCTAAGATTTGGAATCAACCACTATTTCTCGTCATACTTCAACTCCTTTCAATTTCGATAATAGTATATTACGATACAAGGGCGAAAATATTTTTTCTGACGAATGTGAGTTTGTAGCACGAGCCGAAGGCGAGTGCTGCAATCACACGAGTCAAGAAAAGGTTTTTCGCACGAGTATAGTATACATTTTTATTGCACGAGGTGTGTAAATGCGATTTGACGCGAGCGAAGTGAGCGGAAAAATCGCATCTTACGCACGGCGTGTCATAAAATAAAAAAACATCGGCTGAAAAGGGGGTTCGGTTCGTATGGAATACCCCATATGAATTAAGTGGATATGAAACCTATTTTCGAGAAAAAAAAATAAATATATGGAATATTTCATGGCACGTTTGAACCGTTCCTCTGACGATTAACCTCCGTTTTATTCAAATAATTTTGAAATAACTGCAGTATCGGAGAGTCCCAGCATTGATTGTAGTTATCTGAGAGGCTCATGTAGAATATGTTACATCAATTTTGGAGGTCGGGTCCCCGAAATGTTGCCGAATTCTTCTCGAGTTTTAGACTTTTAATTTTGCAGAATCATTATTCTTATTTTTAACTCCCGGCTGAAAACGGGAGCTATATTATTATAGTCTTATCGACGTAGTTATATTCTTATCGCGTCACGTAATCGAAGAAGCAAATTTTTTACGTCGAAAAACGCAAACAAACAACCCGACGAAAGGGGTAGGTCTCGAAATCCAGAATCTCATTCAGCCGAAAACGTATATGAGAGATTCCACGTGAAACCGGCCACTGCTGACCCGACCGGTGTTCGATTTGGATGAAATTTTTTTTCCTCAAAGTACATGATAACGACAACATTTGACAATTTTTTTAGATTTTTGCCGGCATTATTTATTTAGTAATGAATTCTTGAAAATGTCGTCAGTCGATTTTTCAACTGCAAATATCTCCAAGGCAAGATATCCAAATTTAATGGCTCGCACGTCAAAATATGCGGAATAAGATAATCTTTTAGAAAAAAATATTAAAAAATCTTTTTACTGTTATATATATTACTTTTTTTACATCTAAATTACTAAAATCGACTTTCTGAAAAAACACCATCGTTTTTTTTTTCGAAATTTTTTATCCAGATTCCTTGTCCGATTGTCGAAATTTTGAGCCCTGAGTGAGAGTGGCAAATTCATATTTACTATTTTTTCACGAATTTCAAAGTTTATTGAAATTGGAAAACTACAAACTTCAATGAATATTCCACGAGTGTAGATAACAATTAAAGTTAAAGATAACAAGCAATTCGGTTAATCAATTTATTAAGGTTTAAATTATCGTAAAAGATTTCGATTCGGCAGAAGATGAATAATTTTTTACGTGAACTCTTTAATTGTTAAATGTATATGGATATTTAGTTGTTTGCGATTTCGCGGAAAATGACGCGTTTGTCGTCCAGGATACCGTACCAGGATTTCACTGGAATAATAACTAAGCAACGATATTTCCGGTCGTGATTTACTCAAGACGAAATGCTCAATCACCGCAGCTTGGTAATATAATCGGACTGCAACCATCATAATGCAATAGCTGTCCACGTATACTGTAAAAGTATTAGAAACTTTGCTAAGATACTATCGACGCCGACTAGAGTTTATTATTTTTCGGATGGTGCACCGCAGCAATTTTAAAATTATACTAACTTCGTCAACTCCCGTGTGGAAATCGGGCCCGTAGACCCTCGTTTGAATCCAGCGCCTGACTAGTTTTTCTGCTCTAGGTTTACCTCTAAAGTAGCTGGATAGAAGCTAGCCACAATACATTTATAGGTGTCCGGCTACCCAGGCGACAACCAGTCATTTTATTCTAGATCAACCGTAGGGAGGCTAAGCAGTTTTTGGCTAGCATACATCGATAGATGACGCCATCCAGCGTCCTTTGCAGACATCAGTCGGCGTCGCAGCTGTAGAGGTTCAATGCGTGCGCACGGCGCTTCTGATTGGTCGATGGGCAGCGACCGTTGCCGGTATGATCGGCTTGAGGCACTGCTGTTTCTTGAACAAACCTAACCTCACTTTTACCAATGTGTTTCGCGAATTAACGACAGTTTAACAACAAATATGCGTGACGAGGAAAAACGAGCAAGGATTCTGGAACGAGTGAAAGGACGCCGTGCAGTGAAAAAAAAATGTCGAGGAATTATTAAGAAAACGTTTTCAGGACTACCGTCGTCGATGTAAGTCATTATTTTTTCAATAGTAATTATTATTTTGGTTGTCCAGAGCTTTGGCGACAGACAACCATATCTTTTATCTTTTTGTTTTTAATACGTTTTGTCGCTACGATCTGGGGCCTCTTCAGATATTTTATTTTCAATTTGCATGTTAGTTTCTGTGGTCGTATTTTTACATTATTCATGTATATAAGTGTAATGTGTAATTCGAAATGCAGAGATACAAATTTACTCAACCAGGACTCATAAAGAATCAAATTTGTCGCAGTCCTTATAAAATCGAAAAGTAAAACTTGTCGCTGTCTTCATAAATCTCAGAAGAGTAAAATTTGTCACAGTCATTAAAAAATCAAGAAGAATAAAGTTTGATGCAGTCTTTTCAAAACCAAAATGTATCAAATTTGACACAGTTCTTATAAAATCGAAAAGTAAAACTTGTCGCTGCCTTCATAAATCTCAGAAGAGTAAAATTTGTCGCAGTCATTAAAAAGTCAAGAAGAGTAAAGTTTGACGCAGTTTTTACAAAACCAAAAAGAATCAAATTTGACGCAGTTGTTAGAAAATCAAAAAGGAAAACTTGCCGCTGTCTTCATAAATCTCATAAGAGTGAAATTTGTCGCAGTCATTATAAAATCAAAAAGAATAAAGTTTGACGCAGTCATTAAAAAAACAAAAAGAATAAAGTTTGTCGCAGTTGTTATAAAATTAAATGTAAAACTTGCCGCTGTCTTTATAAATCTGAGAAGAGTATAATTTGTCGCACTCATTATAAAATAAAAAAAAATAAAGTTTAACGCAGTCATTAAAAAAACAATAAGAATAAAGTTTGTCGCAGTTGTTATAAAATGAAATGTATAACTTGCCGTTGTCTTTATAAATCTGAGAAGAGTATAATTTGTCGCAGTCATTCTAAAATCAAAAAGAATAAAGTTTGACGCCGTCATTAAAAAAACAATAAGAATAAAGTTTGTCGCAGTTGTTATAAAATGAAATGTAAAACTTCCCGCTGTCTTTATAAATCTGCGAAGAGTAAAATTTGTCACAGTCATTATAAAATTTAAAAAAAAAGTTTAACACAGATGTTATAAAATCAAAAATAATCAAATTTGTCGCAGTTGTTATAAAATAAAGTGTAAAACTTGCCGCCGTCTTTATAAATCTGAGAAGAGTATAATTTGTCGCAGTCATTATAAAATTAAACAGAATAAAGTTTGACGCAGTCATTAAAAAAACAAAAAGAATAAAGTTTCTCGCAGTTGTTATAAAATGAAATGTAAAACTTGCCGCTGTCTTTTTAAATCTGAGAAGAGTATAATTTGTCGCAGTCATTATAAAATTAAAAAGAATAAAGTTTGACGCAGTCATTAAAAAAACAAAAAGAATAAAGTTTGTCGCAGTTGTTATAAAATGAAATGTAAAAATTGTCTCTGTTTTTATAAATCTGAGAAGAGTAAAATTTGTCGCAGTCATTATAAAATCAAAAAGAATAAAGTTTGACGCAGTCATTAAAAAAACAAAAAAAATTAAGCTTGATATTTTCGAACGATTGGGAGGGTGGAGAACCTGAATTTCTTTTCGAAGTCAAAAATGGAGTATAGGGAGTACTTATTTGTACATATTTCTACTTGGGTCGTCATATGCATGTATGTTTAACTTTTCTCTGAGTATGGAAACTAATTTAATTTACTTTATACCAACGTCAGCGGCTTGACCGTCCTCGGTCACCCAGACGGAAGCTCTCGTTCACTCGTGCAACCCTTCGACATCGACGGAAGTACCGGAAGAAAATGATAGTAAGTATAATACTGAGATTATGACCGAAATATTGGTTTTTACTATATTATCAATATTACAAAAATATCTTTCATTTTCAGATTTCGTTTGTTACTGAAATGGGTCCGACAACTCGCCTGGGGCGTTCCCCGCCATTCCCGGCGTCCGGAAGAGAGTCTATAATGGATATATATATTAGGGCGGCTTGAAAAAAAAACTTTTTTTTTTCTTTCAATCAAAATACATTCACGCCAAAGTATCTTCCATCAAGAGAATCGTGTCCAAAAATGAGCCCAATTGGACCATTTTTAGGGGTCGCGCAAGATTTTTCTAGTTTTCCCGTTTGATTAACATGGGAAGAGCGTGAAGTTTCCATTCAAAAAAACGTAGCTCTGCCAATTTTATAGGTACATTGATCCCGTTAGTCACATTTGAAAGCTCTTGAAAAACCGCTTAAAATGGCGTGCGGACCTTTGGGATCCCATTTCAACTTTCATTAATAATTTTGTGGTTTCGTAAGAAATTATCGACGGAAGTTGCAATTGGATTTCAAAGGTCCGCACGCCATTTCAAGCGGTTTTTTAAGAGCTTCCAAATGGGACTAACGGGATCAATGTACCTATAAAATTGGCGGAGCTACGTTTTTTTGAATGGAAACTTCACGCCCTTCCCATGTTAATCAAATGGGAAAACTAGAAAAATCTTGCGCGACCCCTAAAAATGGTCCAATTGGGCTCATTTTTGGACACGATTCTCTTGATGGAAGATACTTTGGCGTGAATGTATTTTGATTGAAAGAAAAAAAAGTTTTTTTTTCAAGCCGCCCTAATATATATATATATTAGGTGAGATCATGAGAAACCAAAATGACCATTTTAATGAGCACCATGACTGACATGTTTATTTTTTTATATATTTGATGTGAAATAAATTATCGATTATATGACTATATTACCGAGGTTTCGCTTTATTTAATAGCATTACAAAATAAATCCCCCCTTCCCCCTCCCCGCCCCTCATTTATCAGTATAGATTGTGCTAGCAATGTCCAGCCTCTACGCCGTTTTCCGGGATTCAAAATCGGAACGCTAGTCAGGCCCCTATTTGGTATCATGGGCAACAACTGGGTGGCCAGGAATTACACATGGCGTCGGGGGCTATCTAGCTTACCGTGCAAAATGCTGGCCAGAACCCAGGAAAACTAGTCGGGGGCTGGTAGATTCCTGGGCGAAATTTCCACACGGGGCTTATATCACCATGAAGAAGATTTTAGGATTCAAGGGGAGTGGCATTTTTTCACGACCACTCAAGGTAAAGGGCCGTGTGGAGGTGTGGGAGGAAGGGTAAAAAGATTGGCAGCCCGAGCAAGTCTGCAATTACCATCGAATCAACAAATAACTACCCCGCACGAGTTTTTCGAATGGGCTTCAAGATCAATCACATTGCCAAATATAGAGGTAAAATTTTCACCTCAAGCGGATTATGAAGCAGCTGGCAAACAACTCAAATCACGTTTTGAAGCGGCCAAACGGATACCAGAAACACAGAGAATACATCACATAATTCCAGAACCGAACAAAAGAGTTCACGTAAAAAATTATTCATCTTCTGCCGAATCGAAATCTTTTACGATCATTTAAACCTGAATAAATTGATTAACAAAAGAGTTCACGTAAAAAATTATTCATCTTCTGCCGAATCGAAATCTTTTACGATCATTTAAACCTGAATAAATTGATTAATCGAATTGCTTGACTCGAAAATGAATGATTTTGACTTTAATTTTTATCTACACTCGTGGAATATTCATTGAAGTTTGTAGCTTTCCAATTTCAATAAACTTTGAAATTCGTGAAAAAATAGTAAATATGAATTTGCCACTCTCACTCAGGGCTCAAAATTTCGACAATCGGACAAGGAATCTGGACAAAAAATTTCGAAAAAAAAACGATGGTGTTTTTTCAGAAAGTCGATTTTAGCAATTTAGATGTAAAAAAAGTTATATACATAACAGTAAAAAAAATTTTTAATATTTTTTTCTAAAAGATGACCTCATTCCGCATATTTTGACGGGCGAGCGATTAAATTTGGATATTTTGCCTTGGAGATATTTGCAGTTGAAAAATCGGTTGACGACATTTTTAAAAATTCATAACTAAATAAATAATGCCGGCAAAAATCTAAAAAAATTGTCAAATGTTGTCGTCATCATGTACTTTAAGGAAAAAAAATGTCATCCAAATCGAACACCGGTCGGGTCAGAAGTGGCCGGTTTCACGTGGAATCCCTCATATATAGATATAGTGGCGTAGCTCGTTGTACCGCGTGAAGATGGTTTTCGGCCGAATGAGATTCTGAACTTCGAGACCAACCTTTAATACGTAAAGATGCTGGATCCTAAAGTCTATCGTCGATCGAATAACGAAACATGCTTACGTCACGGAAATCGACTTTTCGATTATTTGGTTCGGAGTAATGCAAGCTGAGTACATAGCATACCAACATTTTTCACAACTACATAGTTTTCTCTATAACGGAGCAGGAGGATTGAAAAATCAATAAATAAATAAATCAATAAATAAGAACGACGCATCGACGATCATATGTGCATGATTGTTCTTTGACCCTTGAGTTCGACGTCGCTCTGTGATATTCGGCGTTCTGTGATACCCTCGAGACAAAGTCATTTTGTTACAACGATATGTAATAATGAACCAAAATTAATATAATATTAATATTTAATCATTGTTAAACTTTCCAAAAATGTCGGTTGACATTCTAGTTGAAGCAAATTTTGAGTTAACGATCGAAATAATTATTCGCAAATAGAATTATGTCCATCGATGTTCGGTATTAAATTTAAACCCGATTACACGAAGTAATTCGGGTAACATACGATTTTGTATGTTTCTAAAAATTTAGCGGATGAATTAATTGTAACGAAAATAATAGATGGTGGAAATATAAGGCTCAATATGTTAAAAAATAAGAGAGATTCTTATTTGGGTCATTCTCGAATTCTGTACAGACATCTCCAATGATCTTGAAACGTGAAGATCTGTGAAAAAATCAATTTTCGATTTTCGGAATCATTACAATAACTTTTCTATAAAATCGGGAAGTTGAAAAAAACGAAAATAAATTTCATTTTTTTAATCAAAAATCATTCTTTTATGGTCTTAATTTTCTTCACTCACGTTTTAGCGAGACAATGGAAAGGAAATATATTTTTCTTCCGATATCGAGCTATTGTCGGCCCTTATTTGTTTTATTGCTTCATGATTATTATTTTTCCGGACTGCGCGAAGTGAACGTTTTCTTGTGAAAATCATAATATTGATTTTGAAGCGCCGCCATTTTTGAATTTTTGTTACAATTTTTTATTAGCAAGCCGAATGATAAACACATTCATTGAGAATGAAATAGGGAAAAAAATTTCGTTGTGAATTACCAGTACGACCGCAATGTCATCGCCGGTCAACAAAGTTTTCGCGACGTGACCTGCGAATCAAATATCTTGCAAAATGTTGAATATGCTATGAAAAAATTTGAGATGTTCTAAACAATTATAAATTTAACTGTAAAATACTAACGCTGACTGTTTCTCGAAATTTGATTCGAAAAAAGGCCTTGGAAATAAGATTACTTACGAGAAGAAATAAGAAATATGGAAACAAGAAACTCCTAAGAAATATCTAAAAACAAGTTCTAGAATTGAAAATATTGTCTCATTGTTCAAATTTTTTGACATACGTGCGGTTTAATGGAATTGTTTTGTTGCAGAACAATTGAATTACGTTCAGAGATTTTTGTTGGCCCTGAAAAGGGCCGATAGTTTGCGTTGCGAGGTGTTTACTTGGAGCTGGTGTATTTCGTTACAGCCTTGGTTCCCTCACTAACGGCGTGCTTGGCGAGTTCACCGGGCAAAAGAAGTCGGACGGCAGTCTGGATCTCCCGGGAGGTGATCGTAGATTTCTTGTTGTACTGAGCGAGTCTCGAAGCCTCGGCGGCGATGCGCTCGAAGATATCGTTGACGAAGCTGTTCATGATGCTCATGGCTTTGCTCGATACACCAGTGTCAGGATGAACCTGCTTCAGGACTTTGTAGATGTAGATAGCGTAGCTTTCCTTCCTCTTGCGCTTCTTCTTCTTATCGGTCTTCGTGATGTTCTTCTGGGCTTTGCCAGCCTTCTTCACGGCTTTACCACTTGCTTTCGGCGGCATGGTGCGAAATGATAATACAAGAATTTACTTCTAATCGTGTCGAGGTATCAGAGTCGAATGGCCTCCGTTGCTTTCCGTCCCTACTTAAAAGAGAACACGGACTGACCGGCGCACCAATCGGACGCAACAAGAGAGTGGGGGCAAGGACCTGCATTTGCCACCGGCGAGCGAATCAAAACCGCGACTGTTAGGAGTTGAGGCGGCGCGCGTAGCGATTGGTGCGCCGTTTGACCGTGGGCTTGCTATACAATATATTTTATCGCCAGCTTCACAGAGTTTCTTGAAATTATTATAACTACAAATAAGAAAGATTTTGCTCATAGAATAAAAGAGTACATGTATTTTATATTACCAATGGCTGGTAATGTTCTGTGTGAATAGGAATAGTTATTGAGCTGAAACTGAAACTAAACCCTATTTTTCCATTTGTCCCGAGAAGACCAGGAAATAGGGCTTAATTTGAATTTTTTCCGACAACCTAACAGCTTATTTGAGAATTATTTACACAAACGTTCTCGGACTCGATGATATTCTCAAAATCGACGCGTTCTTTTCTTTCAGCGCAATTTCTAGTGCCAGTTTTTCTCGCAATAAGAGGCACGCGAAGGAACCTAGGAAGGAGGATGAATGACTATCATTTTATAAATTTTCATTTTTGATAAAATTGTACCGATCGGACGCTAAAAAGCGACATGCTTATAAGTATTTGAGGCATACATATCAACAGTATCTTATGTCTTCATTCTTACAAAATAATTCCATTATAATAATTCTGTATACATAATTCGTTCTTATATAATAATTTTATAATTATTATTATATACCAAAATTGATATATTTTTTTTCCCCTACATCAAAAACTTGAGTCATTGCCGATGTAGAAAAAAGGTCATTGTTTTTTTCAGCAATATGAAACAAGTTGGAACTTGCAATTTGTTTCCTCGAATTCTTAGGTAGTGAACAAAGATTTCTCTATGATGAATCATTTTTTTTGTTCTGAATCTGATAGATTAAACGGAGATATTTATATGAGTGCTAATTTTCTATTTAATTTGGCTTCCTCATAGAGGAATCTTCGTTCACTACCTACGATTTCGAGGAAGCAAATTGCAAGTTCCAACTTGCAGCTTGTTTTTAGAAATTTGAAAACGATACAAAATCCGATTCACGGCTTGAATCATGACCAAAATTATAGTTAAAGTCGGGGTTATAGAGCTCGACATGCCTCCAAAATTTGGGGGCCGAAGCTGAAACTGTTCCTGAGTTATACACGTTTGAATCTTGGGAGGTCATCTTGAACGTACATAATAATTCAAAGTGTCCTAAAATTCGAACGCGTTGTTCGGTTTCTACCAACTTTAGTAACAAATGAAGCTGATTGTTGGTTCAAGCGTGTGCATGAATTTGAGCACGTTCAGTCGAATATTTTCCAACTTGCAGAGGTTCGAACTTCGAAATTTATAGTTGCTATAAAATTAGATCCGCTCAGCCGATCTTCGCCAAATTTGATATGCATCATTGCTCAATGATATTCTATACTCGTGTAAATTTAGAGCTCGATTAGTTAAAGTTAACGAAAGTTATAGCGACAAATTTGATTTTTTGAAAAATTCAAAATATCATAAAATCGAAAATTATCAATGGATTCGGCCCAAATGCAATACCAACAAACGTTATATACAAATCTCTTTGTCAAAAGCTATTCAGACAAATATCTCAAAATTTGCAACAGTCATAGGCGTACGTCCTTTTTTTGAAAATTTGAAAACGACACAAAATCCGAGCGACGCCTTGAATCGTGACCAAAATTATAGTCGAAGAAGGGGTTATAGCTGCACATGCCTGCGAAATTTGGGGGCTGTAGCCGAAACCGTTCTCGAGTTATACACGTTTGAATTTTGGGAGTCCATTACACACACACACACACACACACACACACACACACACACACATACACACATACATCCGGACATTTTCTAAAAATGTGTTTTCTGGACGTTTTAGAACATTCTGAACATGGTGACATGAATATCTCGAAAAAAAAATTTTCATCGTCACATAGCTTCCTCTATGAGGAAGCAAAAATGTACTGCAATATTAAGGCGATGAGCTACAATTTCCTTCTATCTCGCTCGCTTTACCACAACCGCTAATAACATTGTCTCACTTGCATTCGTGGCGATTCAGTCGATGTAACCCATCGCGCAAAAGTAAAATGATATCGCGAATACGCCGCGTCGGGTGAAAGTAAGATAGTACCGTCGGTGTCTACGCCAGAGTGAGAAAGAACGACAATCGGATGTATAGCGTCACGTTGAATAACACGAAGAACCAACATTTTTTGTGTTATTCATTGCACGACTCGAAAATAACGGTTGGGAATTCAATTACCCTATCATTAATAATAGATGAAAGTAATTTCATTGCTAGAAAAATAAACTTCCAGCAGTAGTGAATTATGGATTATTGGGTTGGGGTTGTTTCAACAGCAGAATTTTCTTGCTAAGAAATCATTTGCCTGAAAATTGATAATTACATTTTTCTTCTGGAAGTCTATTAAAGACGGATTTTTAACCGAAATATTGTAAAATTTCGGCATGTCCTAAATACGGGTACATGTCTAAATAACCTGGTCAAAACGCCTTGCGACAAAAAAACCCTGTCAAAAAAACCCCGCCCAAAATGACCCCGTTCAAAAAAAACTCCGCCCAAAAAAACCCCGTTCAAAAAAAACCCCGCCCAAAAAAACCCCATTAAAAAAAAACTCCGCCAAAAAAAAAATTCGCCCAAAAAAACCGCTCGACAAAAAAACTTCCCCCATCATTTTTAAAGCCAATCAACCAAAATCAATCATCATAAATAATCAATATAAAAACAACAGATAATAATAATAAATAATAATAGGTACTACAATAATAGAATAATAAAATATAATAAAATAATAATAATAGAAAATTAATAATTATTATTAATCAATAATAATAATAATAATAATATATTATTAACCGAAGACTGTGAAGATTTAGAATATAAAAAACCGTGGGAAACTAGAAACCGTGTATTCTTCTGACTCAGCACAAATTCAAGACCCATAATTTATCAGAAGTATTCTCCTGCCACTAGCTCTCGTGAATCGATAAGATGAACCGACGAAAAATAAGGAATAGTGTCATTCCCCTCACCGCTCAAAACCATTTAAATAAGGTAAACACGAAGTCAAGTAATAATACAAGACCTATTATCTGTACTAGACTGAGCCCAAGCCAAATCAAAACGCATAATGTTAGTATAATAATATTCGGAACGATACAGACACTTACGAAAGTTTTCGAAACTGAGTTGTTCAGGCAGAGTTGTTTTAGGGAAAAACATTTTGTGCACGAGTTTTTATAGCAAAGGATGTACATAAGAAGAGTAGATTTTGACAGGAGGTATTTTTGAACAAGTTTTTCTGACCCGGACATTTTGACGGGGTTTTTTTGACGCAAGGCATTTAGACGTGATCCCCTGAATACATTAAATATTAGAACTTAGGGTCGAAACCCTCGTCTCGGAGGTACCAACGTTTTTCGTCCAAGTTGTGTGTATACCATGAATGACCCGTGAACATAGAACGATCAATTTGTTGGATACAGGAGTAAGAATCATTGCAACGTTAGAATATCTTGGTGGCCCTGAAAAGGGCCGTTAGAATTTGGTTTTTCGAGCATTGACGGTATTCACTTCTTCGCTACGGCAGCCTTCTTCGGAGCAGCTTTCGCGGGTTTCGCTGCGTTGGCCTTCGCCTTCTTAGGCGCGGCGGGCTTAGCCGTCTTAGCGGGCGACTTAGCAGCCGGCTTTGCTTTCGTGGTCTTGGCTTTCGGCGGTTTCGCGGCCGGTCCCTTGGAAGCATTTTTCTTTTCGGCGACGGGTTTAGCGACTGCCTTCTTAGCAGGCGCTTTCTTGACGGCAGTCGCGGCGGGTTTTTTCGCTGCTGCAGTTTTCTTCGTCGCTGCTTCTTTCTTGGTGATTGCAGCTTTCGTTGCAGGCTTGGCTTTAGGCTTGACAGATTCTACCTTGTTCGACGGGAGTTTGAACGAGCCAGCAGCGCCCTTGCCTTTGGTCTGAATCAATTCGCCGGAGATAACGGCGGCCTTCAGGTATTTCTTGATGAACGTCGATTGCTTCTCGGCATCGACTTTGTACGCACTGGTTACGTATTTCTTGATCGCTTGGAGCGACGATCCATTGCGTTCTTTGAGAGCCTGAATCGCGGCGACGACCATCTCCGATGCTTTCGGATGCGCTGGCTTTGCGCGAGGTTGCTTCGACTTGGCTGCCGTTGCTTTTTTCGATGCAGCAACCGGGGAGGCTGATGGTGAGGCCGCGGCTGCGACGACAGCTGATGCAGTGGCTATGTCTGCCATTGTATAAAGAATGATCAGAGAATTCAACGAAGTTATTAACGATATCAAAGTGAAGAGACTCGACTGTCTCGACGGTTGAATTGGTTGTGGGAAACGGCGCTCGCCGCGCCTCATCTGATAGAGTAGCGCGGACCATGAAGAGAGACCCGTTGGTCGTGTGCACCGGTCGTTCCACGATAGACCACCGCTCTGGTACCATATCCGAACTTTGTTGCTCTTTTAAAATTGTTTTTACCGATGGAATTTGATAAACAAGGATTTTTTGGGTTTCCTTAATATTATGACCGAACATCAAAAGATTTTAAAACGGGGTTGACCTAATGGATGCGACAAGTTCGCTCTGTTCCAACATCAGCGCAGAGTTTCCAGATTCACTTTTATCTTAGAAAAACCTAATTAATCGACAAAATATGCTAGTAAAGTAATTTTACTTACGTACAATGGAAAGCCATTGATTGAAAGTAATCGAAAAATTCAAAGATTGTGGCAAATGATGTTGATAGCTCGAGATTTATAGCTCCGATTTGACTGGGGAGTACAGCAAGTGGCACGGGCGGTGTAACATGCCAACAATCGTTGTTGTTGGATGGATCAATATTCAAAATCGTATCGGTGAAATTTTATCTTACCTGCCTTATGAGATATTACGTAGTCTGTGTTAATATAATTTTAATATATGAATAATTCCATCGTTCATTGCGTAATCGTGTGAAACGTAGGTAGAAAAATATTTCACTGATTTCTCTCTGGGTTCTGCATTTTCGTTCTCTACCTTATATCTGAACAACATTTTCTGCTGATTGTATAGCCATTCTACTGTCAAACTTCACTGCGAAATATTATACGGTGAATCTGTTACTATTTAATTTTACCGTTAAACTTGTGAAACATATTTATGAATATATTTTTTTTCCTTCGAGGCTGTATTGAATTACATTTTCACGTCTTCAATTACTGTGGGATTAAATCTCATGAATTTCATACGGATAAAGCTTCATTTTTCAAACGGCATACTCGTTGTTACATGGACTCGGGAAACATACTATGAAGTGAGGCCGCTTTTCAGAGTAAATAAGACGAAATTGCCCAGGTAAAGGAAGTTATTTCAGATGGGAGTAGATGGATTCACGGATAAAAAAATGCCTAATGCTTTAGTTGCGTATAACAGGCCCGGAATGAATGGAAATTCAGAATCATATCTAATTACATTATAGGTCGATTGGGTTCTCCGTCAAATACAGATGTATATTGAAACATGTCACACATTAAGCACAAAATATACTTTGTACTTTTGCACGTTTGCTAGGTCCAAAATACTTTGTATCTGCTTGTCACTTTAAATACATATGTACTCCGGGGCTGCTCGATACCGAGTTCCGGTAAACAAATATCTTAAGGGGTCGGGGTGTATGTTCCAATAGTGAAAATGCCGGAAACGTATGTATAAGAATTGTAGCGTAGCTTTTTCGTTTTAAAGACTTATCGATACTTATATATGTACGTTTTTGCAATTTTCACCGTCAGGATAGATACCCCGAACCGACAAAGGGTATACATTGTGAATGTGTTGCGTGTGTATAAGAGAGAAAGAGAAAGAGAGAGAGGAAAACGGTGATTGTTTACTGCAGTAAACATGTCAAACATGTTTGACGAGCGTCCCGAAGGGCGCACAAGCGGCGCGGCTCGCGACGCAGCGCTTTTGATTTTTATTATTATTTATATGCCAAGTCGACCTTGTTTCACGTATTGTATAACATTTTGACGATGGTTCAATTCATTGTTCGTTTTTTAACTGTCGATGTTCTATTTTATTATGGATTCATTCCACATGAAATGAAATATTATAAATAAATTAAAGAATAGAACCACGAATTTGCTCAACATTGAATTGAATCGAAAATTCGTGAAAATGAACGGACCTCTAAAAAAATCTAAAAAACAATCACAGACGTTCCTATTGACTAATATGTCAAAATAGCATATTTTGAAAAAAATTGGAGGTTCAAAAAAAAAAAAAAAGTCGCACACTTGATGAAGAATGCTTCGTATACATGATAAGACTCCCTTAAACGCAAACCCTCTAGCGCACCAATCGAACGAGTGAGCTGGGAAGCACTATTTGGCCAACCCAGCAACGGACCAATCATAAGCCATGGAGGGGAGGGAGACGCGTCGACGCAGCATCATTGGTGCGCCGGTCGGACGATGTGGCTTACAAATAAGCTGACCGTACAATTTTCATCATCATTCGGTCTCGAACCAGTCGTTTTGATTGCGCACTCTTCTCCCACAACCGAATTCAACATGTCCGGACGAGGCAAAGGTGGCAAAGTAAAGGGAGGAAAATCGAAGACCCGTTCTAACCGTGCTGGCCTCCAGTTCCCGGTCGGAAGAATTCACCGGCTTCTCCGTAAAGGAAACTACGCCGAACGCGTCGGTGCCGGTGCTCCGGTCTACCTCGCTGCGGTCATGGAATACTTGGCCGCTGAAGTTTTAGAGTTGGCCGGAAATGCAGCTCGTGACAACAAGAAATCGAGAATCATCCCGCGTCATTTTCAACTGGCCATTCGCAATGACGAAGAGTTGAACAAGCTGCTATCCGGCGTCACCATTGCTCAGGGTGGAGTTCTGCCTAACATCCAGGCGGTACTTCTTCCCAAGAAGACCGAGAAGAAAGCCTAATCTCGTTCATCGACAAACCATCGGCCCTTTTCAGGGCCAACAATCATTCGAACGAAGGTTTTTCGATTCGCTGATATGTTCGTCATTAACGCTTTTTTTCTGAGGGCTTAGTTTTACTGGATTTTTTCGTGATATAAGACACGAAGAAGGTTTAGAGAAATTCGGTGATGATTTTTAAAATTTTATTCTGGGACTTAGCTATCTTCGAGAAACTTGTGGAAGTTAACCGCAGCGGGGAGCATGGGCTTATAAAAATACCTATCGATTTACATAAGTTCTCGTTTTCACTCAGACGAAAAAAATTCAATGATATTGACAGAAATTTCAGTATGTATTAAGCATAGAAAACTTGAGTAATTATTTCCTATTTGATGGCGAAAAAATTGGATCGTAGTGCTCAGCAAGCTCTCAACATGGAGCAACATAATTTCTTTGTACGGTATAATTTATTGACTCGGATATAAACCGCTGACGACCGTTCCCACAAATAAGGAGCCACGACTTAAGTTCAAGAATACGTTCATAATTTCTGACCGCGTTTGGTCAAAAGGGTAGGCAAACCGCGCAATTTCCAGATTCAGATTGAGCGTTAGTACCCACAAATAAATTCGGTATATAGACTTGAAGTGCAAGAAATCTTGATTACAGTTAATGACGAAAGATTACGGTAATAATTGAGAAAGTACGAATTTCTAGCTCCTAAATGTGGGCAAAGCAACTCCCGTCTGCTATCATACATATCCTACCCATCGCATAGGAAATGAAAGAGGTGGTAAACACGTTTGCAGTTGAAAAATGATCCTAGTTTTCATCTGTTGGCCCTGAAAAGGGCCGTTTTGATAATGGTGAGATCTAAGCTCTTTCTCCTCGGATGCGACGAGCCAACTGGATGTCCTTAGGCATGATGGTGACTCTCTTGGCGTGGATGGCGCACAAGTTGGTATCTTCGAAGAGACCAACCAGGTAAGCTTCGCTGGCTTCCTGAAGAGCCATTACAGCGGAGCTCTGGAAACGCAGATCGGTCTTGAAATCCTGCGCGATCTCACGAACGAGTCGCTGGAACGGCAACTTGCGAATGAGAAGTTCCGTGCTCTTCTGATAACGACGGATCTCTCTGAGAGCGACGGTTCCGGGCCTGTAGCGATGGGGCTTCTTCACTCCACCGGTTGCCGGAGCGCTCTTGCGAGCTGCCTTGGTCGCGAGTTGTTTCCTCGGGGCCTTGCCTCCGGTAGATTTCCGAGCAGTTTGCTTGGTACGAGCCATTTCGGAAAGAGAGCGAGCGACGTGACCAATGCTGATGACGACAACGAATAATAACTTGCGTCCTGCGATGGGCTCTTTTATGCCCAATCGCGTGCTAGTGTTGATTCTGATTGGTTAGCGCGCGCGGAGTGGGGATAGCGTATTTGGAATGGTATAAAACCACCGAAAACGCGTCTTCTGGCAGTACTTCGCTTCAAGTTGCTGAAACTTCAGCACATTCATCCTCAAAATGACCGGTCGCGGCAAGGGAGGAAAGGGTCTGGGAAAAGGAGGAGCCAAACGTCACAGGAAAGTTCTTCGTGATAACATCCAAGGAATAACCAAGCCGGCCATCCGTCGTTTGGCTCGTCGTGGTGGAGTCAAGCGTATTTCTGGCTTGATCTACGAAGAAACTCGTGGAGTTCTCAAGGTGTTCCTGGAAAACGTCATCCGTGATGCTGTGACATACACCGAACACGCCAAGAGGAAAACTGTGACCGCGATGGACGTCGTCTATGCCCTCAAGCGTCAAGGCCGTACTCTGTACGGATTCGGCGGTTAAATAACGTCGAATATCATCCCAACAATCGGCCCTTTTTAGGGCCAAAAAAAGTAAACGTGGTTTATAATCTTTCGCTAATGTACCGATGATCACTTATTTTCGATTGCAATATTGCGCTCGAACGAATTAATTGACAATGTTTTCTACGGTCGCTAATACGCTGTTGCATTCGTATCGCGGAAACTTGCATGTCGATCAGACCAGAGAAACATTTTTTCATGGGTTTGATAACTGAAAACTTCCTTATTCTTTCAATTTGTGGTTTTCCCCCATTGACAATGAGCCATCGACATTTTTAAATGATTTTCGAAAAAATAGACGGGTCGATTTTTTCTAAACGTGACATTTTTCAAATCGAACACATTTCTCTTTGTAACTACTGTGAGGATCGACTTGCAATTTGTCACATAACGGAGTATTGCCGGCTCTTGATTTTGTTTTTCATCAAAATTACTTTTTTTTCGGGCTACGAGAAGATAACATGTGAAAATCAGAATAGCGTTTTTGAAGCGCCGCCATTTTTTAATTTTTTAATTCTTCTTAAGTACCATTTTTTTTCTTTAGTAATTTAATTTTCTTAAGTACCAATTCTTCTTGAGGACCTTTTATTAGAGTCGAACAATTAACTCATTTAAGGAGAATGAAATGGGGAAAAAAATCTCGTTGCGTATGACCAGTACGGTCGCAATGTCGTCGCCCGTCGATAAAGTTTTCGCGACATGACATGCGCAACGTCAAATATCTTTTAAAATGTTGAATATGCTATGAAATAAAATAAATTAAAAAATTTTTTTAACTCCCGGCTGGAGTAAAAATCGAACACAAAAAAAATTAGAACGAATAAAATTAATCTGATAGAAAGCATGGATAAAATTCATGAATCTAAAAAGATTACAACAAATTAATAAATTTAAAATGGATAAAACAAATTAGTGAAATTAAAAGAATAAAATAAATAAATAAATTCAAAAAGGATGAAATAATTCAAGAAGTCATCTTAGTTTATTCATAGTTTGAATTATGATCGTTTGTTTGTATAAGTTCAATTTTTTGAATCGTGGTAATTTCTTCACTGCTCTCTATTCAGTCGGGAGACGTCATTCATTAAACACAAGTCGGGGGACGTTTTCTTTCGTATCGTCGAACATCTAAATCCAGATCGTCTTCATGTTCAATTAATGGCGTCTTCTTTGCACTGTCAAACATCTATATCCTATATCATATTTATGTTTAATGAATGACGTCTCCCGACTGAATTGAGGGCAGTGAGAAAATTACCACGAATCAAAAAATTGAACTCATACAAACAAACGATCATAATTCAAACTATGAATAAACTAAGATGACTTCTTGAATTATTCCATCCTTTTTGAATTTATTTATTTATTTCATTCTTTTAATTTCACTAATTTGTTTTTTCCATTCTAAATTCATTAATTTTTTGTATTCTTTTTAGATTCATGAATGTTATTCATGCTTTCTCTCAGATTACTTTTTTTTCGTTCTAATTTTTTTTGTGTTCGATTTTTACTCCAGTTGGGAGTTTTTTAAAATTTTTTGAATTTATTTTATTTCATACTTTGTAAAGATAATTCGATATAATTTTCTCCACGTCCGCCAATGATTGGAATCATTTAGCTCAAACAAGACGTCCACGTCACAAAACAATTTTTCCTACTAGTGTCATAATGTACTATTGTTTATCGATTCAATATCGTAAAACGTGACCACTGTATAGAAATTTGATGAGACAAGACTTTGAAAGTATCGACTAGCTGCGGCACATGCTGGTTGTCCTTGGGCGCAGTTGAGTACAGTCTCAGCGAAATGTCAGCGCATCATGTGATTGTTCAGCGCGGATCCATGTAGCCATGACAAATTGTCAGCCCATCGTGGAGTCTTGAGGGCGGCTTAATACAGCCTTGACCAAATCTCAGTGCATTATGGAGATTTTAAGCGCGGCTCTATGTAGCCTAGACCAAATGTCTGCGCATTGTACAGTTTTCAAGCGGGGCTCGACGTAGCCTTGACCAGATGTCAGCGCATTCCGCTCGTCCTTCCCAGTCATTATAGGTTTTGAATATGTCTTAAGCGAGTGAACATTGAATGAATGCTGCTCCGAAAAGGACCTGACTCATATAGGAAAAACAATGAAAACAAATATACATATTGTACATTCTGACAAATCGCTGTGTCTAAAGTTTTGTCGGTTGGAGAATAAAGTAAAAAATTGAATCCGACAACAATTTTTTTCTTTCGAATTGCCAATTCCACCGAGGTAGACAATATCACTGGGCATAACCACATCGTCGAGCTGAACATCAAGATTCACGTTTTTCACAATCCTCATAACATTATCATACGTTGAATAAAAAAGAATGAACTCATTAAACAATATCGTTCGTACGTGAAATCAGTTGATGGCCATAAATAAAACAATATCACCGGGCATAACCACGTCATCCGACCTAACCTCCACATTCACATACATCTCAATTTCACGCCCGAATACAAGTATCCAGAATTATTAATTCGACGTGCTTGATAAAATCGTCAGTAGATCAATCCTGCTAACTAACTAATTATTGAACGTTAAATGGAAAATGCACTCCTTAAAACAATATCGTTTACACGTGAAATCAATTAATAAAAAATTTTCACTCTGAATCACTCGAGAAAAAAAAAAAATTTCCGTTGAAAGTTCTGTTTCGAGGTTAAAACGATCGACCAATCGCGCTGTCTCTCTCGCACTCAGCGATATCGTCCAGAGCGTCCAGAGCCTTGATGCAAAGCACACGGATACATTCCACTACACTTACACACGCGCTGTCACAGCAGATGATGCCGTGAAGTCTGCGATTCATGCAGTCGAACCCATCAAAATTGCGATTTGAGAAAAACGTTCGAAAACGTTCAAATTTCTACATTTAATAACTCCGCGAGTTGAGATCTGATCGTAAATATTATGGAAGCTAAACCCTCTCTGTGACTTCCGACACCAATCGGAACATGAATCTGTAAGAAAAAAATCAGCCGTTTGGCCGGCAAAGCATTTCCAACAAAACGCCAATTCACGTTGCTCACGACGAAACAAATAACTCCCGTTTTCAGCCGGGAGTTAAAAAACAAGTTCTAGAATTGAAAAAATTGTCCCACTGTTTAAATTTTTTCACCCGCGTGGGGTCGAGTGGAATTGTGTTTTGTTGCACAAGAATTGAATTACGTTCAGAGATTTTTGTTTGGCCCTGAAAAGGGCCGATAGAGTTTGCGTTGCGAGGTGTTTACTTGGAGCTGGTGTATTTGGTTACAGCCTTGGTTCCCTCACTAACGGCGTGCTTTGCGAGTTCACCGGGCAACAGAAGCCTGACAGCAGTCTGGATTTCCCGAGACGTGATGGTCGATCTCTTGTTGTAGTGAGCGAGTCTCGAAGCCTCGGCGGCGATGCGTTCGAAGATGTCGTTGACGAAGCTGTTCATGATGCTCATGGCCTTGCTCGAAACTCCGGTGTCAGGATGAACCTGCTTCAGAACTTTGTAGATGTAGATAGCGTAGCTTTCCTTCCTCTTACGCTTCTTCTTCTTGTCGGTCTTCGTGATGTTCTTCTGGGCTTTGCCAGCCTTCTTCACGGCCTTACCACTTGCTTTCGGCGGCATGATGCAGAGTAATGCTCAAAGTTAATCACGTACGGCAGACGAAATACCACGGTCGAATGGCAACCTCGGTTGTAGATCCCTATTTAAAAGAGAAAACAGCCCGACCAGCGCACCAATGACATTCGGTGAGGGAGTGGGGGTAGCGTCTGTTTTTCCGACCGGCGACCGAATCAGAAGCGTACCGTTGGAGAGGGGAGGCCTGCTTCATGGCGATTAGTGCGCTGGTCGGGCCATGTAATGTGTAAATCGGCTGATCGTCGGACTCAATGTATCATTCGGTTTCGAACCGCCCGTTTGTTACACACGTTAGATCAACCCTTACCTACCTTAACATGTCCGGTCGAGGCAAAGGTGGCAAAGTAAAGGGAAAGTCCAAGACCCGTTCCAACCGCGCTGGACTTCAGTTTCCGGTAGGAAGAATTCATCGTCTTCTTCGCAAAGGAAATTACGCCGAACGCGTCGGTGCCGGAGCTCCGGTGTACCTCGCTGCGGTCATGGAATATCTGGCCGCTGAAGTTCTCGAGTTGGCCGGAAACGCTGCTCGTGACAACAAGAAGACGAGAATTATCCCTCGTCACCTTCAACTGGCCATTCGCAATGACGAAGAGTTGAACAAATTACTCTCCGGCGTCACCATTGCTCAGGGTGGAGTTCTGCCTAACATCCAGGCAGTCCTGCTTCCCAAGAAGACTGAGAAGAAAACATAATTTCTTTCTTCGACAAACCATCGGCCCTTTTCAGGGCCAACAATTGTTGCAACGAAGGTTTTCTCGTTCTCGCTAATGTATTAGTCGTCGATCGTCGATGCGAAAATTATATTTGTGGCTAACGGCTTCTCGTGCGCAACAGGCTGGAAAGAAATGTAGAAATATTTTTCTTATACTCAGTGAGTACAGAGATGAATAGGGAGATGGCCAGCGCTCGGGTTTCACTCAGATTGTGGTGGCGCCATTTCGCCGTAGCGGCCAAAGCCCGAAACAGAGAGTGCAAGTCGGCGGAAATACCCGAGCGAAAGAGGGGAAATTGTGCTACCGTTTACGGGGATAGCATGCGATTCAGGCAGGGAAGCGAGCACCGTTCGTGTAGCGGCCAGAATGCCGAAACAGAGAGTGTAAGTGGGTCACGTGACGCGTTCTTAACAGCTGAGGTTGAGCGGCAAAATCCAACCGCTCTGCCCGCCGCCGCGATATCGCTGGTACACATGACGAGGATCCGATTGACGTTGCTCATATTTTTTCTTGCGAGTTACTCATTTTTTGAATGAAACGTAATTCACGGTACTCGCAATACAATATGTTTTTCTTTTGCAGCTGCTAAAAATGAATCCACGATTGGATAAAATTACTTTTTTTTATAATGAAAGCGCTAATGGGAATATTAACACACACAAACACACACACATAGCCACACACGCGCGCGCACGCCCGCACATAGAAAGAAAGAATGAGATAGAGAGAGAGAGAGAAACCGTTCTACGCGCGAAACTGAAGCCAACGAGTAAGACGTCAGACGAAACGAAAACAACAACAATGTCGCTATCCGAACGGAGCACGGGCTGTGTTTACACTCGTTTGTTGTCACGCACACAGCACACACACACACACACACACACACACACACACACACGGATATATGTATCATAGACTCATCCGGCTATATCTATATTTTGCCTTCCGTAGCGTCATGGGCGAAGCCGTCGAAATCGGATTTCTCGATTCGCACTCGTCCTCAAGTTTCGCCGGCGCGCTTGGCACCCGCCCGTCCCGCGCCGCCCGCCATGGTGGGCTGGCAATGAGCGGGATCGCAAGGTAGAACGCGGAAATTGCCGACGTTTTTTCAATGTACACGTTTGTTTCACATTTTTCATGTTATTAAAAATGTCTATAATTTTTTTAAATTTACGTCCCAGCCTAGCACTTTCTATATGAAGTCGGAAACGATCTGAAATCATATTTCACGGTTTTTTGGCAACATTATCTGGAGTCCATCAATTGACGAATTAACGTATAATCTCTGTCCTCACAGTCAACTATTGATTTGGATCTTCACGTACGTAAAGAAGTACGATTTCATTTCTTGCCAAACAATATATGGGGTATTCCTGGGAATTTCGGCAACTTCGGACAGTTGGGTCAAAATTTTTGCCCCCCAATTTTTCTCATTAATATGTGTTGAAAATAAAGAGACAGGTATTTCGGCGTTTTTTATTTCGAGCCCCCACTTTTGAAATACAGTCAAATGAAGTTTTTGAAGTATTGACCACATTCGGTCATTCAAATCGATATATCTGAGCAGCGGTTAGTGATAACTCGAAAAACCACGAGTCTTTTTTTTCGTTTTTGAACGCTCTATACAATGAAAACTACTATATTTATTTACGATTATGTTGCACAAATTCAACAATTATTTATAAACAATTCAACCTAAATAACCCTTCGACTGCACACTTCCGCCACCGATCTATAACTGCATACCGGGTCAGAACGACCCAAAGCGATTTTCAAAGCGTTGTACCTCGGTAAATATGCATTTTTTCGTTTTTTATGTAGAGTCATTTTTTGCAGTAAATTATGCATATTTTATGGCCCAAAACTTGTTTTTGGCCGAAACCGAAAATTTAATGCTAAAACATTCGTCCAAAGTCGGGCATATGTTGAAAAATGCATGTTTGCACGTAAAAAAATCCTATTTTTTAAAAATCAATTTACAAAAAAAATCCTTTGGGGCTTTTCAAGAGGAAGGTATGTAGATACGAAAAAAAAATATAACGTCGACCAACCTTCCAAAAAATGAATTAATCCTATGGGTTGAAAGTAGGCATTTCGGAGTAGTGAAAACTGGGAAAAAAACAACTCCAACGACTGATTAACCATAAAAAACGTAAATTTTTTTTCTCTTTTATAATATTAAATTATTCCAGTTTACCGCAATCAACACATAAATACATTCCGTGGAGGTTGCACATAGCTCTCTAATACCTCGGGCACTGTTGTTTCGTTTTGTGGTCGTCTTTGGTATCACACAGACTGCATCTTACGCGTTTTTCGAACTCTGGCCTTTCATCTACATTTTGCAGGGGCTCTTTTTCTTCGTTTTAAATCATTTTTATACTGGCCGGTATACCGGATCTTGAAGTCGGGTTGTGTTGCAACCTCCTTTCAAGAAAAAGCCGGAGTAGACCATGAGCAATTTTTTTTTGGCATCGACCACCCGACAGTTTTTCTTTATCTTTATTCGAATTTACTTTTGCACACGTATGCAAAATGCGGCTGTTTACAACTGCCTGGTCGAGAATGCCAAAAAAGAATCGCATAGGCCATCGTCTCGATGTCATCTTCTTCTTCATCCGACATGTTTCGCCCGAAATCGTCGCCCTCGTCTGATTCTTGGAGCGAAAAACGCTCCGTATTACGATTTCGTTGCTTATTCGACATCCTAAATTCATAATTTATTATAATAGAGCCAAATAACATAAATCTATTAGCTTTTACTATCATAACACACTGACTTTTGAAGCTCCCACACAAAATTTCACAGAAAAAAAAAATCGGGTTTTTACCGCAAAACTGCACACCCTGGGTCAAAACGACCCAACGTCTTTTTGGAGCGGCTGTCCTAGGTATACTGGCAGGGTCAGGGGAAGGGCCATAAGGTCAAGCTATAGAGTAAGGGTGGGGGCAAAATGTGGCGTCAAGATTTGGGCGATTAGATCCCCCCCGTCTGTGATACAATGGACGGAAGAAAACTTGCTGGGTCAAAATGACCCCGAATGCAGTCGAAGGGTTAATGAGAAAAATTGGGGGGCAAAAATTTTGACCCAACTGTCCGAAGTTGCCGAAATTCCCAGGAATACCCCATATATTGTTTGGCAAGAAATGAAATCGTACTTCTTTACGTACGTGAAGATCCAAATCAATAGTTGACTGTGAGGACAGAGATTATACGTTAATTCGTCAATTGATGGACTCCAGATAATGTTGCCAAAAAACCGTGAAATATGATTTCAGATCGTTTCCGACTTCATATAGAAAGTGCTAGGCTGGGACGTAAATTTAAAAAAATTATAGACATTTTTAATAACATGAAAAATGTGAAACAAACGTGTACATTGAAAAAACGTCGGCAATTTCCGCGTTCTACCTTGCGATCCCGCTCATTGCCAGCCCACCATGGCGGGCGGCGCGGGACGGGCGGGTGCCAAGCGCGCCGGCGAAACTTGAGGACGAGTGCGAATCGAGAAATCCGATTTCGACGGCTTCGCCCATGACGCTACGGAAGGCAAAATATAGATATAGCCGGATGAGTCTATGATACATATATCCGTGTGTGTGTGTGTGTGTGTGTGTGTGTGTGTGTGTGTGTGCGCTGTGTGCGTGACAACAAACGAGTGTAAACACAGCCCGTGCTCCGTTCGGATAGCGACATTGTTGTTGTTTTCGTTTCGTCTGACGTCTTACTCGTTGGCTTCAGTTTCGCGCGTAGAACGGTTTCTCTCTCTCTCTCTATCTCATTCTTTCTTTCTATGTGCGGGTGTGCGCGCGCGTGTGTGGCTATGTGTGTGTGTTTGTGTGTGTTAATATTCCCATTAGCGCTTTCATTATAAAAAAAAGTAATTTTATCCAATCGTGGATTCATTTTTAGCAGCTGCAAAAGAAAAACATATTGTATTGCGAGTACCGTGAATTACGTTTCATTCAAAAAATGAGTAACTCGCAAGAAAAAATATGAGCAACGTCAATCGGATCCTCGTCATGTGTACCAGCGATATCGCGGCGGCGGGCAGAGCGGTTGGATTTTGCCGCTCAACCTCAGCTGTTAAGAACGCGTCACGTGACCCACTTACACTCTCTGTTTCGGCATTCTGGCCGCTACACGAACGGTGCTCGCTTCCCTGCCTGAATCGCATGCTATCCCCGTAAACGGTAGCACAATTTCCCCTCTTTCGCTCGGGTATTTCCGCCGACTTGCACTCTCTGTTTCGGGCTTTGGCCGCTACGGCGAAATGGCGCCACCACAATCTGAGTGAAACCCGAGCGCTGGCCATCTCCCTATTCATCTCTGATTGTGACAGGTCCCGAAGAGAAGGGCGCAGGTCCCCAACGTGGGACGAGCCAAATCAGGCAAAAAAAAAAAAAAAATGAATATTGCATGCAAAATCATCTCACACAACAACAATTCCGACAATTCCGTATCGAGCAAACGTCTTTCACCAACTTTTAAAAATTTTATTCGGAAAAACAAAAAAAAATGTATAAATGCTTCGTATGAGTAAAACATTTTAAGGTTCAACAATGAGTTTAATCTTCGTGCCGGTAAGCGTGTGATCGTTCTTTCCCGCGACGATGTCGAATAATTGTTGATTCATTTTATAACAAAAAAATAGCCTTTCGTCAATTATGAACATTGTGCACATGTTCAATGTATCAATAACGAAAAAACATCGGCCTGAGATTAACTTTATTGCCGAAGAAATCTCTATCGTTCGATTCACTCACCTTTCCCAACTTCGCCTCATCAAACATAACCTAACCGGAATAGTTGTCAATGAAGGTTAGGTCGTCAAAAAAACCGCCAAAACTGGAACAGACCAAAGAAAAGTTTTCCGCAGCGGTTGCATTCGTTCATTCATTGTCCGACTTTCAAGTGGAAACATGAGCGAACCCGAACAAGACGTTCAAATAGAAATTCAGAAAACTCTGGTTTCCATAAACGATGTTACGATAAAAATGTAAGATTATCCGAGAAAGTAGGCATTCGAATTTCGTGCACTGGATTCGGAAATTTACGTGCGATTGAAAAATTTCCCTGTTTGGTTGCAGCAAAAAAGAGTTGACCATGATATTAGATTTGATACGAGAGGACGGAAGCCTAGGCGCCGCTGTGAGAGACGCCAACCAAGTACTTTTCAAAGTTGCACAAGACTCGGGCATAGACGTATCAGTCGAGCCAGCTGAAATAGAGGAGGACGAGGAGCGATCTAATAATCATCTAGTACCTATAACGTCTGATTTAATCACCAAAAAATTATCAGCGCTCGTCGAACACATGAAGGAACGATCGCAATGATTTCTGAGGCAAGGGTATTTTTTTAAAAATGTACAAAATCAAGCCTCCGATATATAATACAAAATTTTCAAATATTTATGATCTACAATTTAGATTCAGTCAGCCAGCTGAATTTCTGCTCCTTCCGACCAGCTTCGGGATCTATCAAAATGTTTATGATGCTCGGACAGTCCCTCGTCTGAAATAAAATTCTCTTATTCGACCCGAGAAAACAAAATAATTATGTGCGACTAGAAATTCGTATCAATTACCTCTAAAGCAATTTTTAAGGCTCTTTGTATTTCCTCCACCGTTCTGCAGAGATGACCTTTCTTTCCGAACATCTCCATCATCTTTTCGTAGCGAGTCTCCGTTGTCAGCGAATGTGGGGGTGTACTGCCAAATAGAGGGAAAACAAAAAAAAAATCGCAACATTTCTAGACATTTTCAATTTTTTTGAATTCTTTTTTTTTTTAAGAGATTTGAATGCGTACACTTTTGTAGCCTCGCCCATTGCCTGTATTTCTTCGAAAGACTCGCGGTCCAGACCCCCGTAAATGCCGTTGTTGTTTACAATGATAATTATTATAGGCAACTTGTACCTGAAAAATTGTATTGAAAAATAGAAACATCATCACTCATTTATTTATTATTATTATATTTTTCAATGATTCTGAATTACCTGAACATAGTTTCGATCTCCATTCCCGAAAATCCAAAGGCGCTATCACCCTCGACGCAGACGACTCTTTCATTCGGGGCGGTGTCTTTGCAGTGAAGTGCAGCCGCTATCGCGAATCCAAGACCAACCCCCATTGTACCAAACGTACCGGCGTCAAGCCTGTGACGTGGATTGTCGTTCAAAAGAATTGTTCTTCCGATGTCCATCGTGTTAGCTCCTTCCGAACATATTATACTGTCCTTCGGAAGAATCTCTTGAATGTGTTTGAAAACGGCGTAATAATTCAGAGGCACCGATTCGTTCGAAGCCATTCGCTAAAAAAACAGAAATGAGATTCGAATGAAATTAAGGTTATCATAGCCCTACAATAATTCTTACATTTTGCTTCCTCATAAAGGAAGCTTCAGAATGTCCTAAAACATCCAGAAAACACATTTGGAGAAAATGTCCGGATGTATGTGTGTGTGTGTATGTAACCACCCTCTAAAATTCAAACGTTCATAACTCGAGAACGGTTCAAGCTACCGTACTCAAATTTTGCACGCATGGGGTGCCTTCTAATATCTATGTAATCTGTGATTTTCGCAATCATTGACGATCTTGCTCGGCTTCGACAGCGTTTTGAATTTTTCCAAAAATGTTTGTGGCCACGCTAGCGTCCGCAAATTTTGACATATTCGTCTAAATAGTTTTTCACATATAGAGTTGAGTACAAGGACGGTTGGTATTGCATTTGAGCCGAATCCATCAATAACTTCAGATTTTATGATTTTTTGAATTTTTCAAAAAATCAACTTTTTTGCTCTATTTGCCGTTAACGTTAACCAATCGAACCATAATTCTCTGCAAGTATAGGATGCCATTGTGCTATAATACATATCAAATTTGGCCAAGATCGAACGAACGGATCGAGTTCTAGAGCAATTCGAAATTTCGGAGTTTCAACCCCTGCAAATTCAAAAACACTCGACGGAACGTGCTCAAATTCATACACACGCTCAAGCTAACCGTCAGCTCAAGTTCTTACTAGATTCGATAGCAATTAAACAACGCGCTCGAATTTTGGGACACATTGAATTTTTATATACGTTCGAGTCGGTTTTTATACGGTAGGAAGGATCTACGGACATCCTGTATAAAACAAGCTGCAAGCTGAAACTTGCATTTTGCTTCCCCCGAATCTTCGGTAGTGAACGGAACTTCCTTTATGAGGAAGCCGAAGATTCAAAAAAAATAAATAAAATAAAATAAATCGACAGATGCTTCCTCATAGAAGGATTTCGTGCACTACCGATAAATTCAGGGGAAGCAAATTGCAAGTTTCAGCCTGCAGCTTGTTTCATTTTCTAATAACAAATTAAAGTTATTCAAAAAAAAAAAAAAAATGTTTCAATTAGAATTCTATCGAACCTGTTTCTAACGAGACAAAAATAAAACAAATAAATAAAAACTTACCTCAATCATTTGTTTGTTACTTTCTCCCGCGGATTTGAGTTCCCGCCACCAAATATTGTTCTTGTCGACCCGGAATTGTTTTTTTTTCAGAACGTTCGTAAGCAAATCAACCGTAGGAATCAAATCAGCTTGAATCGCTACCGCCGACGTCACGGAATTGTGCAATTCTTCGGCGGCAATGTCGATCTGTGAATTGAAAAATCAACAATCCGATATTTTTTCATCACAATAGGCAACGAAGGTAACGCAGCGAAATTTATTTACCTGAATGATTTTTACGTTGTTACGGAAACGCGGGGCTCTGCCAAAGTGCAACATCCAATTCAATCTTGCGCCTAAAAGAAGAATAACGTCGGCGTGCAACAATGCCGCTGTTCTCGCTGATGAGACGCTGTGATCGTCCGAATCCGACACAACGCCTTTTCCCATTGGAGTTGCCAGAAACGGCATACTCGTTGATTCAACGAGTTCCCGAATTTCTTTCTCCGCTCTCGCGTAAGCCGCTCCTGTAATTTTTTTTCATTACATTCCGATCTTCGATGGAACTACACTCAACCACGCAATTGAAGGAACAAGAAATTTTTCCAATTCTTTGCGTGTTTTTTGCGTGGCTGTAACTTAGCGAAAAATTGTTGTATTGAGATGGATGAAAAAGCATTTTGAAGCTTGACATTTCTAGTTTTGAAACCGTATGATGAAAGATTTTTTTTTAGCCATTGGTCGTGCCACAATCAAGAGACACGTCGCAAAGAAATTTTTTTTTTTTTAATTTTCGTTTTTCCAAGTTGTCCCCGGGCTCCAAAAATTTTTTTCTGATGGCACCAATAACACAGTCATTTAGCCTGATTCTTAACCTTCGATTAGATTTTTTTTTTCTGTACAACAATTTGTCGCTGAGATATCGGCCGGTGAACAAAAAAACATCTTTTTTCGTTCGATTATCGATATCTCATGAACATTAAAAAAATAAAAAAATAAAAAAATAAAAAAATAAATGTCTCAATCTTTACAAGTTTAATGCTTTTTCATTCATCTCAATACGACAATTTTTCGCATACTTACAGCCACGCAAAAAACACGTAAAAAATTGGAAAAATTTCTTGGTCCTTCAATTGTGTGTTTGAGTGTAGATAAACTTGTATTTCCATTGATAAATGGATTTATCATTAGAAAAAACGATAAAAGACTGTAAAATAAAGGCATTCGTGGAAGCAGAAAATTCATTTGTCCACGTTATAGATCTCAAAGTAAATTTTACGATGATAACATCGACCGACCTTTGCCAACGATGATCAAAGGATTTTTAGCATTGGCTATTAAATCCGCCGCATCTTGAACGAGTTTCGGGGATGGAAAAACGAGCGGTGGCAATGGACATGGGGATACATCGACGATGCGATCTTCATCGGTCGATTGATTCAACAACGTAGCCGGAAGATCCAAATAAGCGGCACCGGGTCTTCCGTAAGTAGCCGAACGCACGGCTTTTTCGACGTGAAGAGGAATCAGAGCCGAGGTCGGAGGTCTCGCAGCGTATTTGCAATAAGGCCGACTCGCCTCGACCTGAGCATATTCTTGAAAACCTCCGACACCTTCGTGATCCTCGGGACATGAGCCGCCGAGTACCAACAGCGGCCTATGAAAAGAAAAAAGAGTTCTTATCGATTTACAAAGAGGTCCGTTCGATGCGTGATAAAGTCAACGGATTATCGAACGTGCAATCTTCTATTATTCGCACCAAGGCGATGCGTTACACATGTTTTGTCTCTATCCGACAATCCCAAGTGCAAGGGAGACACCTGCATCTTCCCAAAGTTCAAATATCCGCAATCATTGACCTCGCGAATGAAAGATAAAAATGATTTACCCCGAAATCTCATAACGCAGTCAATCGTGTTAGTTTCTAATTGAAAATTATAATCGCGGCAGAAAATAATGCTTTACAGTTTTTGTTACCGAGCGAGCACATCATCACAAGGTAATTGAGTTTCTTCGCTTCAAATTTCAAAAGAAAGGATTGAGGGTAGAAATACGTACTTATGGCAGAACTTTTGTATACTTACCAACAGTTCACCTGTGCATTTGCCATTCCACCGGTAACATGAAGAAGACCAGGCCCCGAAACGCATAAAACAACAGCGGGTTTTCCTGATAAACAAAGTTCAATGTTTGCAATATCAAAGGTCGGAATTCCAGATGGCCAACGCCTCAGCGATAACGAACGTCAACCACATCGAGCTTGATTGCTTGCAATGTCGGAACTTACTGGTCAAAAATCCATAAGCCTGAGCTGCGTAACAGGCCGCCTGTTCATTTCTAAATCCCAAATATTGTAGACCCACAGCTTGCATAGTTACCGCCAATTCTATCACCGGATGACCCATTATACCGAAAACATATTTGAGACCCTGTCTCCGACATGTCACAAGATTATGAATGAAATTTATGAATCATTTATTCCGCAAATCGATAATCACCTGTTTCTTAAGGGCCTCTGCCAATATCAGACTTCCAACTTTCGTTGCCATTGTCAGTCAATTTGTCGAAAATACTTTTAGAGTTTTGGGTTGAGGATCGCCGATCGATGGTTTACGTTTGACTACTGTAAGGAAGATAAAAAAAGATAAAAATTAAAAAAAAGACATGACAGCTCAGGCAAAAACCGCTGGTATGTGTACGAAGAGTGGGAATTATCTTCCCGACTCTCGTATGATTCGTTCATTTGTATTCAATTGCGAGGCTTACGCCGTCACAGCGAGATATGACAGCGTCGATTTGTATATAAAAATAAACAGAAAATCGTTCAATCATCGATTCATGATCATGCAAGAAATTCCCGTCGTTCAAAGTTCAACCAAAGAAGGAAGATTGCATGGAACCGCACTTCTTATGGAAGAATTTGGTAGTTGCCTCGGAGCCGCCGAGATTAGTTCGCGCCGCCGAAAGCAGGATGTAGAGGCGCTGCTCCGCTCATCCGTGTGCCAGAGATTAGAAGAGAGATGTACCACGGAGCCTGTTTTGGTGGTGGATGTTTTTGCAGCGCCACTACCCGTAGCGGCGAACGGCGAACTAAAAAAGGTGGATGTGAAACAATCGATGCTGCAGATTCCGGCCTACCGACTTGTGGATGTAAATTGTCGGTATTACAGTCCTCGCGAATGTGGACGTGAAAAAAAATGGCTGGCTTCCGGTTCTAAACAGCTGAGCCCGGAGGCTCCGCCCCGTGCACGTGGTGGACGAGATTTCGATGTTGTATATATATGACCAGGCCAGATTGACATTTCTTATATTTTTATAAGATGTAAGATCGAATAAATGTCAGATGTAGGATGAAATAAATGTCAGATGCAAGATGGAATAAATGTAAGATGTAAGCTGAAATAAATGTCAGATGCAAGATGGAATAAATGTAAGATGTAAGCTGAAATAAATGTAAGATGAAATAAATGTAAGATGAAATAAATGTAAGATGAAATAAATGTAAGATGTAAGATAGAATTAAATAATTTTTCATAATATTCGCTAGTTTAACCCTTCGACTGCACACTTCCGCCACCGATCTATAACTGCATACCGGGTCAGAACGACCCAAAGCGATTTTCAAAGCGTTGTACCTCGGTAAATATGCATTTTTTCGTTTTTTATGTAGTCATTTTTTGCAGTAAATTATGCATATTTTATGGCCCAAAACTTGTTTTTGGCCGAAACCGAAAATTTAATGCTAAAACATTCGTCCAAAGTCGGGCATACGTTGAAAAATGCATGTTTGCACGTAAAAAAATCGTATTTTTTAAAAATCAATTTACAAAAAAAATCCTTTGGGGCTTTTCAAGAGGAAGGTATGTAGATACGAAAAAAAAATATAACGTCGACCAACCTTCCAAAAAATGAATTAATCCTATGGGTTGAAAGTAGGCATTTTCGGAGTAGTGAAAACTGGGGAAAAAACAACTCCAACGACTGATTAACCATAAAAAACGTAAAACTTTTTTCTCTTTTATAATATTAAATTATTCCAGTTTACCGCAATCAACACATAAATACATTCTGTGGAGGTTGCACATAGCTCTCTAATACCTCGGGCACTGTTGTTTCGTTTTGTGGTCGTCTTTGGTATCAGACAGACTGCATCTTACGCGTTTTTCGAACTCTGACCTTTCATCTACATTTTGCAGGGGCTCTTTTTCTTCGTTTTAAATCATTTTTATACTGGCCGGTATACCGGATCTTGAAGTCGGGTTGTGTTGCAACCTCCTTTCAAGAAAAAGCCGCAGTAGACCATGAGCAATTTTTTTTTGGCATCGACCACCCGACAGTTTTTCTTTATTTTTATCGAATTTACTTTTGCACACGTATGCAAAATGCGGCTGTTTACAACTGCCTGGTCGAGAATGCCAAAAAAGAATCGCATAGGCCATCGTCTCGATGTCATCTTCTTCTTCATCCGACATGTTTCGCCCTAAATCGTCGCCCTCGTCTGATTCTTGGAGCGAAAAACGCTCCGTATTACGATTTCGTTGCTTATTCGACATCCTAAATTCATAATTTATTATAATAGAGCCAAATAACATAAATCTATTAGCTTTTACTATCATAACACACTGACTTTTGAAGCTCCCACACAAAATTTCACAGAAAAAAAAAATCGGGTTTTTACCGCAAAACTGCACACACTGGGTCAAAACGACCCAACGTCTTTTTGGAGCGGCTGTCCTAGGTATACTGGCAGGGTCAGGGGAAGGGCCATAAGGTCAAGCTATAGAGTAAGGGTGGGGGCAAAATGTGGCGTCAAGATTTGGGCGATTAGATCCTCCCCGTCTGTGATACAATCGACGGAAGAAAACTTGCTGGGTCAAAATGACCCCGAATGCAGTCGAAGGGTTAAATATATATATCGCGACACAACGAGGCATATGTGAGCATATACATGGACGCACGTTCACTCTCGTACACATTCACACGCGTTGTCTCTCGCTCCAGAGCAAGCGCTGATAGCGCTGTCTCTCTCGCATTCGCTGATGTCGTCAAGGACATCGTAGCTCGTCCGGCTACATCTATATTGCACTATCGCCGAAGGCCGAAGGTTCCCGAACGACCGTCGGGTCTCGCCTCGGGCATTCACACGTAGTCATGCACAGAACGGTTTATCTTGCCCACGAGTTTTACAACCCCCTCCCCCCCCCCCCCCCCCCCGATTTAGCTCGACGAAAATCGGGCCCAAGTGTTACGCGTCAACGCGTGGGAAACAAATCAGACTGATGCGCGATGTTTATGTTTGATCCGACTACCTGTGAACGACCTCGGCTCGTGATGTTTACGTTTGGCCCGACGATCTATTCACGAGCCTGGCTCGTTATATTCATGTTTAGCCCAAAATTTTCATCACGAGTCAGACTGGTTAAAGCCCGGCAAGGGGTTAATTTCGAAAATACGTGAAAAAATATATTTTTGATAACATTTTCTGACCTCCCCCACCTCATTCTTCATGTAGAGAACCAAACAAACATTTTCGAAAAAGAAAAATTTTAAAACACTGTAGAATTCGGAAAAGCCGTGAAAGTAAATAATTACCACAAAAAATGTATTTTCGATCTCACTGTTTTTTGGTTTAATAAAACCTAGAAATAGTCGAATACGAAAATTCGTTGGACAAACGAAAAATGTTTCAGGACCGTGTTACTTCAACCGTTGGGTCACGAGATATTTACTTTCAAAGATAAAATAAAAAGATCCTGAAAGATCTTGAATGTGTCTTACAATTTTCTGTACCCGACTATTTCTAGATTTTATTCAATAAAAAACGACAGTTGCACCGGGAAAAAAATCCACCATTAATCAAGATTTGAACCCGGGTCTCCTGCGTGGCGATCAGACACCTTGATGATGTTGCCATCTCGAACATTAAAAACGAATTCTTTTTTATTCAACAGACCAGTCCGGTGATTATACACTCATCAAAAAAAATTAAAGGACCACTTGAGAATAGTCGAAATTTGTCGAAATTTTAGGCATCTGTATCTTCGCGAACAGTAGTCGGATTCAGATAATTCACAGCTTGTTTATTAGCTTAAATCTTTGACTTCTAGAATCAAAGGTTGAACATTTTTTATCATGCCCTGCTGCTCTGTACCAAGGGCAGAAACGAACAAAAAACGGTTGTCTCAATTTCTATGAAATTCGGGAAGGTGCGCGGCGTTCGACCCATTTTTTACCGAAAATGTATTCAAAACATTTGATGGCCTGTCTATTTCTGTGCAAAATGCTTTTTTATTTATTGCTGTGCGATTTTTTTTGGACTGCGTTATTCACTCCCAAAGCAAAAAAGACATTTTTTTTTCGAGCGCCCGTATCTCCTGAAATAATGATCGTACAACAATTGCTCACACATCATTAGAAAGATAAACGTATCTTCTTAAAAATGCTCATACGAAATTTTGCAAAAAAAAAATTTTTATTCGCAGTATTTACACTTCAAAAACATACACTTCAAAAATGGCTCTCTCTCTTCGCTTCGTTATGTAGCCGCCATTGTGTAAAAAATCTCAAAATCTCAAATGTGGACCTAGCATTTCTTAGTTAATACTGTCATTAACAATCGTGCCAATTCCCGAGTTTATACGAATTTTTTTTCTGCGCGTTCGCAGCTGTCTAATGTTTGACCCAATTGAGGGATAATTTTTTCGTCATTTTTATTGATAAAACTAGCTGCAAGTAGAAACTTGCAAAGTGCTTCCTCCGTAATCCTCCGCGCTTGAGCCAATGGACGAAGTCCTTTATGAGGATCATGAGTACCTTTTTTCTTTATTAATTCTGGCTTCCTCATAAAGGATTTCGTCCATTGGCTCAAGCGCGGAGGATTACGGAGGAAGCACTTTGCAAGTTTCTACTTGCAGCTAGTTTTAATTTGCAGGGGTTGGAACTTAGAAATTTCTAATTGCTCTAGATCTTGATCCGTTCGTCCGATCTCGGCCAAATTTGATATGTATTATAACACAATGACATCCTATACTTGCAGAGAATTATGGTTTGATTGGTTGAAGTTAACGACGAATAAAGCAAAAAAATTGATTTTTTGAAAAATTCAAAAAATCATAAAATCCAAAGTTATAGATGGATTCGGCTCAAATGCAATACCAACCGTCCTTGTACTCAGATCTATATGTAAAAAACTATTTAGCCGAATATGTCGAAAATTGCGAACGCTAGCGTGGCTACAGACATTTTTTGGAAAATTCAAAACGCTGTCGAAGCCGAACAAGTGCGTTAATAATTGCGAAATTTACAGATTACATAGATATTAGTAGGCATCACATGTGTGCAAAATTTGAGTACGGTAGGTTGAACCGTTCTCGAGTTATGAACGTTTGAATTTTAGAGGGTGGTTACATACACACACACATACACACACACACACACACACACACACATACATCCGGACATTTTTTCCAAATGTGTTTTCTGGATGTTTTAGGACATTCTGAACCTATTGACATGAAAATCTCGAAAAAAAAATTTCCGACCGTCACAAAGCTTCCTTTATGAGGAAGCAAAAGATCCGAAATTCTTTAAATTACTGAATCTCTGCAAAAAAATTATGCATCTTTTATGGATCAGAGCATTTTTTAGATTCTTAAGGCAGGATTCTACTTTGAAACCATAAAAAAACGCTATTTTCGTGAATTTTTTCTGAGAATACTATTAAAGATATCGATATGAGGTTTAAAATGTTCGATAAATACACTCTTTAAGTACATAAAAAATTTTTTTAAATGTATTTTTTTCATGTTTTGTACACGAAAAATATGTTTAAAGCCAACGCCTCGAAAAGAAGGTACCGTTGCCGTGATCGTTAAATCTTCCCGACGGATAGTCTGAAACAAAAAAATCAAATAGTTTCATGTTCAGTATGTCTGCAGGAACCGACCTAACTAGAATATTTTATATACGTGCCAAATTAACAAAATGGCGGCTAAAATACGAAAAAAATGCGTTTTTTTGGGTCTTTTTTTGCAATAAAAAAATAGTTCCAATCAAAATTTTAAGTTGATTGTAGTTAGGTCGGTTGGTACAAACATATAGAATATGTGCTCTAAATTTCATAAGGATCGGTTCAGTACTTTTTGAGTTATCACGACCACGGTACTTGAAAATGTCGTTTCGGGAAAAAGGCGTTTAAAGTTTAGGTGAGTGATAAATCGTAGAAAAAATTATCTTACCCTCAATCAGCGATGCCTGGGCCATATTATAATATGCCTTCGACGAACATTCTTGAACATATTTACTTTCGAAAAATGGAAAAAAAAAAAAATTTTTTTTCAAAGTTTCAAAGTAGAATCCTGTTTTAATTTTCATGAATAAAAAAAAATTCCGAAATTTCTTTCGGTTCTTGCTGCTACATCCTCAACGGTTAAAGACCTAAAACACTCTGTTCTTAATTTTTAGTAAAATTTAGAAACATCTGTCGGGCACACATTTTTTTTTCTTTAATGGTTTTTTTAAAAGTTCTTTACGGTTTTCCCTGACTGGATTTGAACCATCAAATAAGGAAGATTGCATTTGCGTGTGATCGCGACTTCCGTATTATGATTACCTTACTGAGAAACAATTACCAATATTTACCAATATTTAGCCATTTTCTTACATGTTTTTGAAGTGTAAACACTGCGAAGAAAGGAATTTTTTTTGCTAAATCTCGTGTGAGCATTTTTAAGGAGATAATTCTATCTTTCCAATGATATCCAAGCAATTGTTGTACGATCAATATTTCAGGAGATACAGGCGCTTGAAAAAAAATGTGTTTTTTGCTTTGGGAGTGAATAACTCAGTCAAACAAAATCGCACAGCAATAAATCAAAAAGCATTTTGCATAGAAATAGACAGGCTATCAAATGTTTTGAATACATTTTGTGTAAAAAATTTGTCGAACGCCACGGACCTCCTCGAATCTTCATAAAAATTCAGACAACCGTTTTTTGTTCATTTCGGCCCTTGGCACAGAGCAGCAGGGCATGATAAAAATCGTTTAACCTTCGATTTGAAAAGTCAAAGATTTAAGCTAATAAAGAAGCTGTGAATTATCTGAATCCGACTATTTTTCGCGGAGATACAGATGCCTGAAATTTCGACAAATTTCGACTGTTCTCTGTTCTCTGTTCTCTGTTCTATTCTGTTCTGTTCTGTGGTCCTTTCATTTTTTGATAAGTGTATTATAAAAAAAGTCAACGCCAAATCAAAGTCAAGTTTTGGCTGAAATTATTAAAAACTCATGGTCATGGGTTCTGCTCTAACAAGGAAACCGCGCGATGTGTCCCCCTCCGATCTCGATAAAACTTTGCACGATTGTAGAGCAGGTCAAAATATTCGACACGTATTTTTTTTTTATCTTCTGAGTCCCATATTTAGGGGGTGAAAACTGTCCTTGAAAATCAAGGGATCTCTCGTTTTTTGATTATAACTCGTGAACGAGGGGACATAGGAAGAAAGTTTCAATGAGGAGATTATTGCATTTAATACGCACTAGACATTCGGGGTAAGAATGATCAATTAATTGAAAGAATTGACCATTATTTATTCAAAGAATGGGTTTTTTAATATCTTGCATATTATGGGGGTGTGAACCACCCTTGAAGTTTTTGACGATATTGTATCATAATTGGTAATTCCATTCGTAATATTTACATCCTTTCATGTCCGTAGCAAGTGTTCCATTATAATTAAACAGTCAGAACTGCAATTTAGCAGACCGACTCGCTCAGAGACTGAAAACCACCCCTGAAAATCGTAGGATTTTTCGTTATTCGCTTATATCTCGTAAGCGGGATGAAACAGAAAAAAAGTTGCAATGGCAAAGTTACTGCATTTTACGCGCACTATACATTGGTGATAAAAACGAACAATAAATTTAAACAATTGGATATTATTAATTTAAAAAATGGGGTTTTTTAACATGTCTACGAGGGTTTTAGTTCGATCGGAATGTGACTTTGTGAATGTATGAATAATAGAAAAATAAAGCTCACGTATTTTTGGTTTCATTCATAACTTGCCCTTAAGGGTGTGTAAACCACTCTCGAACCTTTCGATAATAGTGTACCTTAATTGGCAATTTCATTAGTAATACAAAACCTACAAAAACTGTATTTATCTCGTTGCGGAATTGGAAACGTATTCTGAGCTAGCGACAGCCCGTATCAAATGTACATTCGGATTATGCGTTTCCATATTAAACGAAAAAAATGTTAGACGCGATAATGTACAGTACTGGAGGAAACTATGAAGCCACTAAAGAAGCGCGTTCGCAAACATCACGTCTGCCTCTGAACGTCGAGAACTTCGCGACAAAGAAAGCTAGAAACTTTTCGTAAGCACCGTTCTAAAGCTTATAAATATCTGAATCTATTGATATTCAAAAAATAATAGTTCTATCATTCAGCACTGATGATGAAAATTTTATTTCAAAAATATCAATGGATTCAAATTCAACCTCGCGAAGTTGTTGACGTTCATAGGCAGAAGTGATTATCACGAGCGATAAAATATAATCCGTAGAATAATCCGTTCGTGTTCTTTTCCGAAGCATTTTTGTGATTTTTTCATTTACCTTTACGGATGCGTCATTTTGTTCACAATCAGTGTGATATATCGACAGAATTAAAAAATACGTCTGAACTGAATCTCGAGAAAACGTGGTTCTGGCCCTTCTGTAACCCTAATAAAACATCTTTCGCCGGATGGTTAATTTTACTGGATACAGTTTTTTGAGGTTTTGTATTACGAATAAAATCGCCAATTATGGTACAATATTATTGAAAAGTTCGACAGCGGTTTACACGCCCTTAAGGGCGAGATATGAATAGAGCCAAAAATATGTAAGCTTTATTTTTCTATCATTCATACATTGACGAAGTCACATTCCGATCGAACTAAAACCCTCGTAGACATGTTAAAAAAATCAATTTTTTAAAGAAAATAATATTCAATAGGTCAAATTTATTGTTCGTTTTTATCACCAATGTATATAGTGCGCGTAAAATGCAGTAACTTTGCCATTGCAACTTTTTTTCTATCTCATCCTGTTTACGAGATATAAGCGAAAAACGAAAAATCCTACGATTTTCAGGGGTGGTTTTCAGTCTCTGACCGGGTCGGTCTGCTCAATTGCAGTTCTAAATGTTCAATTCTAATGGAACAGTTGTTACGGACATGAAATGACGTAAATATTCCGAATGGAATTACCAATTATGCACAACAATTACAATTACAATTTCATCGAAAACTTCAAGGGTGGTTCACACCTCCATATATGCAAGATATTGAAAAACCCAAAAACGCGTAAACTTTATTTTCCCATCATGTATACATTGACTAAAACCCTCGGAATTATGTAAAAAAAGAACCCATTCTTTGAATAAATAATGGTCAATTCTTTCAATCAATTGATCGTTCTTATCCCGAATGTCTAGTGCGTATTAAATGCAATAATCTCCTCATTGAAACTTTCTTCCTATGTCCCCTCGTTCACGAGTTATAATCAAAAAACGAAAAATCCCTTGATTTTCAAGGGCAGTTTTCACCCCCTAAATATGAGACTCAGAAGATAAAAAAGAATACGTGTCGAATATTTTGACCTGCTCTACAATCGTGCAAAGTTTTATCAAGATCGGAGGGAGACACATCGCGCGGTTTCCTTGTAAGTCAGAGAAACGATGACATAATGAATTCATAAATTGCGAGTTGATTCAATGCAAGTAGTTGAGTGCAAAAAAGTGATAAGTACTTGAACAAGAGAAGAAATTTCTCATTGATCAACGGTTGACAATGATTTATTATGGTCATGAATTGGTAACTAATTATTGAACAATAATAATTCATTGATATTTCCATACGGATCCGAACGGCACGGATCCCGTATTTGAACATGGACCCAAGTCGTATGGACCCCGCTATACAGGCGGTACGGGAAGGAGGGGGGTGGCGGTTCCGGGGCAGAGCGTCGTGAAACTTGCGGACGAGACAGAATCGAAAAATTCTGTTTTGCTGGGGTCGAGCGCAAGCACATCGGAAACGTTCGGTAACTCTCGGCGAATTCCGAGCGTTCTATTAGACCATTCTGTGCATGACTGCGTGTGGATGCCCGAGGCGAGACCCGACGAGCGTTGGGGATCCTTCGGCCTTAGGCGATAGTGCAATATAGATATAGCCGGACGAGCTACGATGTCCTTGACGACATCAGCGAATGCGAGAGAGACAGCGCTATCAGCGCTTGCTCTGGAGCGAGAGACAACGCGTGTGAATGTGTACGAGAGTGAACGTGCGTCCATGTATATGCTCACATATGCCTCGTTGTGTCGCGATATATATATTTAAACTAGCGAATATTATGAAAAATTATTTAATTCTATCTTACATCTTACATTTATTTCATCTTACATTTATTTCAGCTTACATCTTACATTTATTCCATCTTGCATCTGACATTTATTTCATCCTACATCTGACATTTATTCGATCTTACATCTTATAAAAATATAAGAAATGTCAATCTGGCCTGGTCATATATATACAACATCGAAATCTCGTCCACCACGTGCACGGGGCGGAGCCTCCGGGCTCAGCTGTTTAGAACCGGAAGCCAGCCATTTTTTTTCACGTCCACATTCGCGAGGACTGTAATACCGACAATTTACATCCACAAGTCGGTAGGCCGGAATCTGCAGCATCGATTGTTTCACATCCACCTTTTTTAGTTTGCGGTTCGCCGCTACGGGTAGTGGCGCTGCAAAAACATCCACCACCAAAACAGGCTCCGTGGTACATCTCTCTTCTAATCTCTGGCGCTACTATTTTTCAGGACCCCGAAAAAGCCAGCGTTCCACATCTCCCTACTCATCTCTGTATTGGTGTCTATTCTCCATGGACCATCCCAACACCAGCACGCCAGCTTCGCGAGCCCGCGGGGTGAAGAGAAACGTCGCGTCGAGAAAGACAACGCTCATCCCACCCCACGCCCCCCACAATTTAAAGAGCGAAGCGATAGGTGTATGTAGGGGAAGCGAGTAGACCAGGATTGTATACACTCAGCGGCGAAATAAAAACGATTTTACCTATTTTCTCGTGTCACTAATTTTCTTGCGTACTCTTGGCCTAATTTAATTATTTTAACAAAGATCTACCGTTACAGTACATACAAACATACCCTGCAAATTTAAAGCCAATCAAAAAATGTGACTTTTAAAGTCTGGACAGATGAGAAATACCGCCTCCATAGGTAAGAGCGGCAAAAATGTAACAGCCTATACCTGGGAAATGTGTAAATCCGCCACTGCTCAGATGTACGGAAATTGTGGTCACAAGAGCGACGTACTCCTCGTCAAACTACCAAAAACGAAAACCTAGTACCTACCTGCGCGATTCGATCTTTCATTTGCTCGTCTCGGAGCGTCGGAGCCAATTTTTTCGGAATTTTTGAACATATTTCTTTTGTTTTGGCGCTTGTGTTACGTCCCCGTAACGCCACCATACAGACGCCTGAAGGGCTGCAACCCTCCAAACACGGGCGTGAGCGTATGGCCTTTCTCAAGGGGCCTACAAAGATACAAGAGAGGGAGTTCTTGGGCCTTCAGCTCGAAAAGATAAGATTCTTCCCACCTTTTGCATAAAACTTCGAAGTGGGAAATGGGAAATTTTAACCAATGAGATACAAAGAAAATTTGCCCTTTCCCACCCTTACCACTAGCTTCGTAGTTAAAAGCGAAACACGTCTTAGAGAATAAGAAAGTGGGAGACGGTGATTTCAACCAATAATAAATAAGGAAAACTACCCTCTCCAACCTGGTTAAATATTTTGTGTGGACCCGAAATTGTATAAAAGGGCCACACACGCGTCTTTTAGACAGTAATAATTCAACCTCCGACGTCGCAACATCTCTTAAAATCATTTCGGGCCCAGTCCCAACTAATAAATATTTTCAAGTATGTTTCAACGAAAAAGGACTCTAACTTTTTGTAGGTTTCCTCTCAATTCTCTTTTCAAATTCCCAAACTACCCTTTGTGTGTAACGCGTACCCACGCGGACTCACATCCTTCCAACTCCGAGAGTAACGCGTACCCACGCGGACTCTCATCTCCTAACCCGAAGGTAACGCGTACCCACGCGGACCTTCATTAAAAATCCAAATCCGAGAGTAACTCGTACCCACGCGGACTCTCATCCCAAATCACGGGAGTAACGCGTACCCACGCGGACTCCCATTCTTTTATTAACTAAATTAACACTAGTTTTAGATATAAAGGTAACGCGTACCCACGCGGACCTTAATCACACACACACTAACCCATACATACATTTTACACTTTATTCTCAATAAATATCTCAAATATATATATAAAAATAACACTTTATTCTGAATCAAATCGTCAGCCCGTATCTCTGACCAATTAGCATTTGCTGAGGTCAAAAACAGGGCAATTCCAATATATTGTTACGCCGGACGTAACACTTGTCCCATCTCACGTCAAAGTCTACTGGTCTACTCTACTCTAGTCAGTCTGGTCAAATTTGATTCAAAACAAGGGACAATCAACGCGCGTTTAGCTGTAAGTGGATGATACGACAATCGACTACCAACTTTTGACCCCCCGCTCGACGCGCTCCCTTAAGGGGGCACATCTGTGTAGAATTCCGGAAAAGTAGGTAAATTTTGGAAATTATTATCTCAAAAACTGTTTGTCCGATTTAATCCAAGTTGGTTTTATTTGAAAGTATATACATTCAGGTATGTTGACGATTTTTTATATAAATATATAGCGAGTTCCCAAATTTCAAACGCGTTTATCTCGAAACCCGCTTTTCAAAGTCCGTTCCCACTTTTTTTTAGATAACGGATTGACCGATTTCTTTAAAATTTGGACACAATATGCACGGATAGGCAATGAAGTTCGGCATGTAGGATTTTTTTTTTAACTAATTTATTTATTTTTTTAGCAACCAAAAAAGGTCGTAAATTGAGGTAAAAAAGTGAATTTCAATTCCAATCAAGCGCCATTCTGTGAAAAAAAATAAAATAGAAAAAATCCTACGTACCGAACAGCTCAAGACGTTACACTTTGAGAATCTTCTTGAAATTTTTGTTTCAGACCAACCGACTGCGAGAAAAAGTGGAAACCGCAAACCGTGCCGTCGACAAAGTTGTTTTACGCCGGCCAGAATAACAGCGCTCCCATTCAGTATATATTTACATGAAAAATCATCAACATACCTCAATGTATATACTCTTAAATAAAACCAACTTGGATTCAATCAGACGAATAGTTTTTGAGATAATAATTCCCAAAATTCCCCTACTTTTCCGGCAATCTACACAGATGTACCCCCTTAACGTTTTCACGAACTGAGCACAGCAGTACATGCTTAATAAAAAAAACCTCTCGTTTCTGTATCTCGTCAGATTTCGTATTCTGGGGATTTCGTTTTTCGTTTTCTTTATTGAGATTTTATTACCGAGCTCTTTGGATTTCGTCAGATTAGATTGTACCCGTTTGGTGGTTTTTTTTGGTGGAAAACGCGCAGGATTCTAGTGATTTTTGGTGGAAACTGATATCACGGCTGTTTTAGCGATATTTGACGAGACGCCTAGGTGAATCACGGCAATCTGAGTCGGCAAAACTGAAAAAACACTGAAATGAATGTATTGCTTACTGCCGTGCTTGAGGCAGCGAATTAGCGTGCCGAGGAAGACAGCTAAAACTGGTTTCTCTGTTCTTTTCCGTACAGTCGGATAGCATTTTTATAAAAGAGAACAATTATTTTTTACCTATCTATAAGATATAGTTCCCGGAGCTGGGAATTTACAATTATTGGAATAGGCTACTACCGACCTTTGTTGTAGAGAATTTAACCCTCCGTCCGTAATCTGGGTCATTCTTGAAACAAGCCGAATTTTCGAGTCAAGTATCTCCGAAATTCGAAAAGGGCGGGGCCTGACTCTATTCTGTAAAAAAAACTAGGTGTGGGTGGGAACTCGTACGCACGAGATCGCTTGGATCCGTTAATTTATTCCTGAGCAATAGAAATTGAAAGTCTAGAGCGCGTCATTAATGGACCCCGATAACGGTTGGTGCCGGAATTTCGTGCAAGTACATGGGATGGTGGCTAACTAACTTTCGCCGATCTGCCTTTTCCCACTTGGGTTTCGTCCCAGTTGGGTTTCATCCCAGACTGACTTTTGTCACGAGATGAAGTGATCACGTGACGCTCGAATTATCTCGAGCGTCGCGCGGTCGCCCGAGCTTCGTTTATGCCGGAATTTGAAATTAAAAAAAAACACAAAATTTGTCATTTTTAAATTTTAAAAAAATTCGATGTAAACGGTTTCCGAACATTCTTAATACTCATAAAGATTAAGACAATTTTTTTTTATTTTTTCTTAATTTCAAAAACAATCTTGATGAGTATACAATGCCAAATGTTGAGAAAAATAGAGAATTTATTTTCTTTCATCGCAATAATCATCCGATGATGTTCAAAGAGCAGAAAAGGCGTTTTTTCAAGTGAAGCCTAAAATAAACAATTCGTGGTGGAGAAACGGATGGACGGATCATCTTGAAATTTAATAGGGTTATTGTGAATACATTAAGCTAAATGCCGACGCACAAACGTTTGTTCTAACCGCAATATTTGCAAAGGACTGGTGAGATTTCTAAATAACCAGAAAAAGTGCTTTTTTTGCAACTTTTTCAAGTGAACGCAAGGGGCGAAAAATTTTTTTTTTCCAAAAACAATAACTGAAGCTCATACGCAATTCATTTGAGTTGTCAAAATTGCCGGTAGATTGGCTATGAGATTACCGGTTCATAAGATACCGATGATCAAACGAAAAGAAATGTTTTTTTATTCACCGGCCGATATCTCAGCGACAAATCGTTCTACAGAAAAAAAAATTAATAAAATCGGAGGTTGAGAATCAGGCTTAATGACTGTGTTATTGGTGCCCTCAGAAAAATTTTTTTGAAGTCCGGGGACTACTTGGAGAAACGAAATTTTGAAAAATAAATTTCTTTGTGACATTTCTCTTGAGTGTGGCATGACCAATGGCCAAAAAAAATCTTTCATCAAACGGTTTGAAAACTAGAAATGTCGAGCTTCAAAATGCTTCTTAATTCTTCTCACACGACAATTTTTCGCAAAGTTACAGCCACGCAGAAAAAACGTAAAAAATTGGAGCGATTTCTTGTTCCTTCAATTGTTTGGTTCAGTGTATTTGCATGAATTTACATGAGAATTATAGCAGTCAAGTTATGCAAAAAAATAAAATCGAGGTTGTCGTGCGGCACGTGCAAGTTGATAGCAGCACTGAAGCACGAGAAAACAATAAAAAATAAGCGAACGATTTGCCGTAAAATTCTTCTGCGCAGCCAGTTTTAGCACGATCGGTATTATTCCTGATAATGTGGTTGGCTCTTACAACAGAGAAACGCAACGGTGAAAAAATCTTAAGAAATATCCAACCACGAACAAACTCTTCATCTCGTAATTTAGAGTTTTCGGGGGCAAACGTCTTGTTTCGGCGCAAATATTATTTAGGATTTACGTTGGGAAATACTCGAATCGCTAATTCAAATGTGTCACTTATTTTCAATAATAATGGTCCAAAAATTGAAAAAACTGGGCTAATGTCGTAATTTTCACACATTTTGCTTATTATTAGCCATAAATAATCATTTTACAACGAAATTGTTTCTATAAAAAAGGTAGACAATTGGATTACCTACAAATTTGGTGATAATCATTTTTAGCGAGAGATGTGAATCACGCCCGCAAATCGGCAAAACACAAAATCCAAAATTCCGGGCACAAGCCATATGAAATTTTGGTCTAAAACTGTGCATTCATATTCTCCTCCATTATTAGAACCTAACTACGTCAAAAAATTGCATGTTTAATTTTTTTCACTAAGAACTGCTAGATTTATCGGGCTAAGCCCTTTCCGGACACAACGGATATCTATTGGCCAAGCATGTATTACGGAAAGAACATAGCCAGCGTTCGGATTAGATGAAACGAGCTTGTAGAGAATCGAAAGGCTGGAGTTTTAACTACACTCAACCAAACAATTGAAGGAACAAGAAATCGCTCCAATTTTTTACGTTTTTTTTGCGTGGCTGTAACTTTGCGAAAAATTGTCGTATTTAGATGAATGAAAAAGCATTTTGAAGCTTGACGATTTTACTCCCAAAACCGTATGATGAAAATTTTTTTTTTGCCCATTGGTCATGCCACACTCAAGAAAAATGTCACAAAGAAATTTTTTTTTCAAATTTTCGTTTCTCCAAGTAGTCCCCGGACTTCAAAAAAATTTTTCTGAGGGCACCAATGACACAATCATTAAGCCTGATTCTCAACCTTCGATTTTATTTATTTTTTTTTCTGTAGAACGATTTGTCGCTGAGATATCGGCCGGTGAATAATAAAACATTTTTTTTCGTTTCTTATCGGTATCTTATGAACCGGTAATCTCATAGCAAATCTACCGGCAATTTTGACAACTTCTTTTTTTTGGCAATTTCTTTTGACAAAGAAAGGTGAAAAAAATACCAAAACTATAATTTTTTTATATTTTTCCTGACCCGCCAGAAACGACATTTTCTATGATTAAAATAATTGCACTTTTTGAAAATAACCCTTTAGAAAGTGTTTTTTCCCTGAGAGTACATATATTTAACTGTAAAACTCAGTTGGAATTTCTCTTTTTGATTAAATTTTCATTAAGATATGATTTTTTCCATAAAAATTCTTCTTTTCCCGATTATGTTGTAAGGGATTTGTTATAAACAATTTTATTTATTATGAATCCCTAAAAAAATGATTAAGATATCAAATGGGATCCGAGATAAGTATTACAGAATTTTTTTAGATTTTTTGAGTGCAATTTTCTGAGTCAAAATATCAACAGGTTATTAATGACCCAGATTACGGACCATGTCCCTCAATTCAGGATTACGGACGGAGGGTTCGCTGAAATTGATCGTCACATTTTTTTTTGTAATAACTCGTTTAAAGACGAATTTTAAACCCATATATATCGCTTTAAAATGCCTTTATGTCTTGAAGATATTAAATTTTTGAAGTTATGGTCGAATCAATTCTTAAAGAATTCAATTCCTTTCAAAATTGGATTCTGAAAATTAAATTTTCTGCCGTTTTCATCAAGTTATGCAACGAATAACAGGGAAACTGTTCCTTCAATTATTTGAGGGGTGGCTCGGTGAAGAATAACATTTTTGTTTTCCGAAAGAACACCCGGTCGTGTATATTCCAGAGAAACATTCTTTCCATCGATGTTTTCTTCGAAAAACTGGAAATAAAAACACAATTTCTTCATAAAGGCACGGAAATTCTAGATAGATCGGCGACGTATATCGCATTCCCTCCGACGTTAAGGTGATCATGGAGGTTAATTAGATCGACTATACTCAATATCGAATGGAAAATAATGGTCAATGCTATAAGACAAACATTTTTCGTATCTGACGGCGATAACCGAAGAGACACGAAAATTGCACGAAGATCGAGCCAGCGAAACATACGGGAGACTCGTTAACTCGTGGTCACGTCGACACCTCGTTAATCACGATAAAAAAAAAGCATTGGTCACGTCGCAAATCGATACGCCCAGCATTGACGTAATGCAGAAAAATAAATAAAGGCCTCCGCAGCACGTGTGAACAAAGACATTTAAGCGAACAAAAGTCTGCCAAAATAACTTAGGTATTTTTCTCCGTGTGTAATCGGGTAATGTCGAAAACCCTCATCCCGCGCTCCTTTCGTCACTCCTTCCTTTCCATGATTTTCCTCCGTTGTTTTCTGGTTACGCCTCCTCTATTGTTCGAAAAGGTATAAAAGCGTCGCGCTTGTTGGTATAATTCATCAAGTCGAATTCTTCAACGAAAGTTGTCTGTGAAAATTTTATTTCCTCCGTTTCTACGACGCCGATACAGGCCTGGTTTTCGCTTCGCAATCGAAATGCGTAAGTAAATATTTTAGCGTAAGATTATTTATTACAGAATTATAAAGATCAGCGTTAATTCTCACACTCGTGGGGCATCGATATTATCATCTTCTGTATTTGAGATATTCCATGGCAAATCAGCCGCTTTTGAACGGTTCACAGTGGGCCAAAAGCCACAAAACTCGATCATAAATAGAAGGTCTCGTTTCATCTTTACAAAATAATAGCTGTGGGGGTTTTTGGGGTCGCTGATCACGATTTTGAGGTCAGAATTCTCAAAAACAAAATGGCGGATCCAAAATGGCGGAAGAATCTTCGAAAAACTATATTGATTTGCTTTAAATTTGACTTACCGGAGTTTTCAGGGTCGCTGATCATGATTTCGAGGTCAGAATTTTCAAAAACAAAATGGCGGATCCAAAATGGTGGAAAATTTTTTAAAGAACTCTATCGATTTGCTTCAAATTTGATTTATGGGGGTTTTCGGGGTCGTTGATAACGATTTTAATGTCAGAATTGTCAAAAACAAAATGGCGGATCCAGAATAGCGGAAGAATTTCCAAAAAACTTTATCGATTTGCTTCAAATTTGACTTATGGGGGTTTTTGGGGTCGATGATCACGACTTTGATGTCAGAATTCTCGAAAACGAAATGGCGGATCCAGAATAGCGTAAGAATTTTCAAAAAACTTTATCGATTTGCAAAATAGATGGATGTTCCATTTACATCCGTGAGTGCGAGAGAAACAGAGATCTCTCACTTGCACTCACGGCCGTCAATGTAATCCATCGGATAGTACATACTTTTCTGCGAGGCCCAAAACAGGATCAATTTAAGGTTGTTTAGAAGTAGGGTGGGGGTGGACGAGAGTGGGAGAAATTTCCCTATGTTTAGACATTGGGCACTGTAAATATATTTTTTACGACACGCTGCCCGTAAAAGTGCGGTTTTACGCTCATAAAAATTCGTACGATACTCGTACGAAAAACGTTTTCTGGACTCGTGTGATTGCAACACTCGCCTTCGGCTCGTTCTGCAAACTCACACTCGTCAGAAAAAAAAATTTCGTACTAGTGTCATAATGTACTATTTTCGCCCTGTAAGCTGTCCAATTATATTAAATTTTTTTTTACCTGATAAATATGATTGAAATTAATATGAGACGGAGTCTTTATCGATCTTATGATCATATTTTTACTCTTGATTATTTTTAAATAATTAAAAGTTAGAATAATAAAAATCATAAAAATAAGGAATGATCGCGGCAACGTTGCGGGCCCTCTAGCTACCCATGTTCAGTAGCGTATACTCAAAACTCGTCGGAAAAACCACAATAACATAGCCTCACTTTTATGTAATCCGCCGCTCCCTTCAGGCTTGAAAGTCCGGCGTTGCCCTGTCTGTTAGAAACTTATTCACTCGGAGTCAATTTTGACGCGATTTTCTATCTTTACGTTAAAATATTTTGCTCAGAAATCCTCAAATGTTGATGATTTTGGTATTGATCGACGCGGAATATTTCGAAGAATGCGTGCCTATTTTTTCAAAAAAAGTTCAGTGCAACGAAAAAAGCTATCGCGAGTTCATTGCGGTGACAACTAACTCTCTGCATTTACTCTGTAGTTAAGCGGTAAAAATTACGCAACTTTACGATTTTTTTACTCCGTTAATAAGCTCCCAATCGACTTGAAATTTTACAGAGACATGACTAGAATAGTCGACTACCTATAGTATTAATTTTAATTTTTTCTCATTACTCGTGATTATCTTCTAAACAACCTTACGCCCGGGCGCGCCTCTCGCCACGTGCCAAGCGAGCGAGCGGAGCGCGCTCGCCCGAGTACCTATGTTCGACGTGGAATAAAAAAAAAGTCGCAGCTAGGAGCAGCTGATCTCTTGTGATTTCGATTCATTTTTAGATTCCTTACATATTGCAGGGAAATTTACTGCGGGATCTAGTGGGCGTTTTAATATTTTTATGGTTTTTAATAAATTTTGACACGTACAAGAATTATTTTTGCGTACTTGGTTACACACAGTTTCTTACTATCAAGACAATTCAGGGAACCAATTATTATACTTAGAAATGCTGTGCATACCTTCAGGATCGGCCGACATTTTACTAATTAAAAAAAAACCACTATGAACGGAAGTTGCACACACTTAACTCGGACCGAATTTTTAAGTCAACTTTAGGACAGCACGCGGCACTCGGAGTGTATTAACTCTCGGGTGACGTATCACAAAGTAGTCAAGAATTTATCTTCTTTACCACCCTGGTACAGTTGCAGAACTACGTCTAGTACAAAACCCAATAGCCAAAACTATCAAATTTTGAATTTCATTTTTCGATTTTTTAGCGGGTTTTTTCATTTCTGGCCCACTGTGCGGTTGACTAAAAAATTTCGATCCACCATTTGCCATGACAATACATGTGGAAAATAAAGAGCCACGTAAGCCGGGTTCCTCGATTTTGAGCGCTCCTTATTAAGATTCAGGCAAATGCCGCTTTCCAACTATAGATTATGAGGAATCATTCAAATGTATGCATCTCAGGAACGGTTAGTGATAAATTAACAATAGGCGTGTTTCTCTTTGTTTTTCTTGGCACTATACGACGATGATGCTTCCGATTTTATTTTACCAATGATCCAAAAACTGCTCTTTCATATAAAAAAAATTCTTCTTCTTACATTTCTTTAATGCAATCGAAAATGTTAACATGGCACATAGCTTAGCCGGACATTCCGTTTGAAAGTTATAGTTATTTTGCTCATAAACAAACACGTTCAATTTTAGAATATTTATTCCTCGTGGAATATTTTCTACCGGAAATGAAAATATAACTTCTTAATGAGGAGAAAAAAATGTATGGATCACCCGTCGATATATTCCGCATTTCCTCCGATGTTTCAGTAGACGTAGGGTCGGGTTAATTCGTCTGTACGAAATAATTGCACGACAATCGTCGTTCAACAAGTACCATCGATAAAGAATCAGGTGGGAACTAATGATTACCTCATAATTGAAATATATGCCGTATATGAAAAAAAAGAATGGAGTCAAGCTTGAGAGTCACATAGCAGATTAAATTAACAACCCATATGGAGGACTAGTGGACTTATGATCACGTCGAATTTCTGTTTCGAACGCTAAGAAAAGCATCGACCACGTCAACCAGTGATAAGATGACCAGTGACGTAATGCCTAAAAGAAAAACAAAAGCCTTTGCGGCAGGTGTGAGGTGATAACAAGACCGCAACAGCGGAAAACCATTAAAAATATAAGTACAGTTGAGCCATAAAATTCTCATGGGTAGCAGATCCCAGCACTATAGGTATTGTTCCCGATAAAAGTCTTCAAAATTGGCAGATAGACGTGTGAAATTGGGAAAAGCCTTGCAACCGCATAATAACTAATCGAACCTTTGATTCTGAAAAAGCAATATAGTCTGGACCTGAACAAAATTATCTCACATGTCGCCTACTGCTATATCGACTACTGCAGTAGACGCATCCTTGAATTTATACACTTCGTTTTGTTCTGACAGTTTTATTCCTCGGTGTAGTTGCGTGGCACCTGGCAAATTTGAACCTTGCAACATGTTTGCCTCCCAGCTATACGGCTAACACCTATGCAGAGAGCACCGGATTATTTGGCCAATCATCCTTCAAGGTAATCAATTGATCAGTTTTATCTCCTGGAATAAACATTTCTTTGATTAAGGAGACGCAGTGGCCAAGTGGTTACGTGCTCGGGTTCCCATGCAGAAGGTCCCGGGTTCGAATCCCGGCGCCGACACCAATGGAAAAAATTATTCTATGTGTTTTTTTTCTGTGTTCTCCCGGTGGTTCGGAACCCACCGTTTCAAAAACTGTAGGGCCAGTGATACATCAACCATGTTAATGTATCACTATAGGAATATGTCTTAGGTTGGAAATCATATGTCAGGATGGAAATCATATGTCTTAGGTTGGAAAAATATGTATCAAGGGTAGCTTGTAAAAAACTTCTGAGTTGTACAAGTAAAATTCATACTACATTTCTTTGATTACCCGCTAATGAGTTAAAGACAACATTTTGTGCTCTTGCCGTTCAAAGGTCATTTACGAAAATGAACCCGGCAATATCATTTACTCGCCAGCCGGTGCTTCGATGGCTCTGATGATGCTTGGTGGTGGCGACGGAGGGAACACCATGGAGCAACTATTTCGCGAACTTAAGATTCCGATAGCCACAAAAAGACGCGAGTTATACAATTTCGTTGAGAACCTGAACGTGAGTTTCAACTAAAACAACGGTAACCACTGGGGAACAACGTCGAGAGGATAAAGGTTGACGACGTTCTATTGCGTTATTTTCAGAATCTAACCTTTGCATATAAGCTACGGATGGCGAACAAACTATTTTATAACAACTTCACTCTAACCAACACCTTTGTCTACTACAACGAGAAGATTTTTGAATCGCCACCGCAGAGACTAGACTTTGCTCACTCCGTCGAGGCTAGTAAGATGATTAACGATTGGTCCGTGAACGAGACAGACGTCGGCAGTGTCGTCGATCCCGGTAAATTGTCTTCCTTATGACTTGCCACATAGGACATCACGGAACACTTTGATCGTATAACGGTTTCATGTCAAAATAATTATCTCAAAGTAATGAGAAAACGTCGTTTTTCAGGAATCCAGAACTAACTGAAAAATCTTAAAATGAATTAAAACGAAATTATCAAACTCCACGAACAGACGATACTTTTGGGACTACGAACTTTTCATTTCAATAATACACATTTATTCCCGAACTTCTCTGGATATCCGAAAATTACGGTTAATTCATTATTCACTTAAAAATGTTATCCTAGATACGAAGTTATGAGAATGTTAAATTTTCCAAGTTCGCTGAGGGTTTTTCGTTGAGTAGTTTTATCTGAAACATTACAAAGCGAACTGACGACATAATTGGAAGATTTTTATTGATGCACGTTCCCGACTCATATATGAGCACCATCCGTATCTCGTTCGTATCACTCCATATTATTTTTCCCGACACAGACGATATCAGCAAAGAGATCGAAGTTTTACTCGTCAACGTCATGTATATCAGGAGCGATTGGGAAATGCCATTCGATCCGTTAAAAATTATACAGCAAGACTTCTCCGTCGCTGAAGACAATTTGCGGAGTGTACCGACTATGATAGCTGTGCGAAACTTTTCGCGCGGTCGTATGGATGATTTCAATGCAAAGTGGATCGAACTTCCGTTCAGGGTGAGTGCGATTTCGTGACAAAAATGAATAATGCGCGTTTGATGAAAAATATTTGTAGTTAAAGTTTGTCGCTAGAACTGCGGCAGATTATCGTTAGACGTACGGGCATTGTTGATCTCTTACTAACTCCTGAAAATTCTAATACGTCTTACCTTTTTCTAGGCCGATGTTGATGTACAACCCGATGATGTTCCGAGCATGGTCATCATTATTCCCGACGACTCACAGAATCTTGACAATTTGGTAAAAAATTTCCATAAAATCGGTCTGAAGTCGCTTTTGGGTCGCGAAAGATCTCCAACGACATTACATTTACCGAAATTCAAGGTCCAGAAAAAGATTGATCTCCGAAAGCGACTCGAAACGGTGAGTGTAATGCGTTTATCAATTCTCCTCATTAAAAAATTCTGAAACATCATAAGGATCAATCGAATTACTGCAAATAATATTTCTGTAACTGGGTGATTCTCAAAAAGTTGGGAATAAAACGGGATATTTTTGGTCCATGCATTTTTTTATCGATATTTGGTATCAAAAGTGATTATGACCTTCGGTGGAACTGTAGATAATCAACTCTAAAGGGGTCAGACAAAATAATGGTAAATATCCATTTTATAGCCGTTTTTAATTGGTGGAGGGCAGGCGAGTGAGATTACGCACATCGAAGTAAAAATGAAATGAAAAATTCTCTCAAAATATTTTTCGCAGTTGCCTCAATATCACGGACAAGACGTACTTCATAAATGAACTGGAATTTTGAAAAAAATAAACTCCTCTTACTCACCATAGCTGACATGAAAATGATAATTGAACGAAAGAAGTCAGCGTACAAAATCGTTGATCATCATTTGTTATTGTTCATTTGACAAAACCTCGGTGTGCTACCTTTTTTTTTTTTTTTTTTTTTTTTTTTTTTTTTTTTTTTTTTTTTTTTTTTTTTATCCCTTTGCCCCTCCTACAGGAGAGGTAATGGGAATAAAAGGTCAGGTTAAAAATGCTTTTACGCACACTAGTGGATATTCTACCCACTAGTAGTGTGGGGCTCCTCCTTGTTAGGCCCTACCCACTAAAATTTCCTGCCTATACACGTTCTCATGGCCCCGGGATCGCTTTCGCATTACTTCAGGGTCGTGAGCGTGTTCGCGCCAGTTTAGGCGTTCTCTCTTTCGTCATTCCTTGTGTTGTCCTTACGGTCTCTCGTCGTTTTGCGGTCTTCGTGGTTGCCCTGTCCTCGTGGCAGCTTCCCGTATTTCTCTCTCGTTTTCTCGCTTCCGCTGATCTTCGTTTTTCTTGCGCAGGATTTTTTCAGCGAATATTGCGACTGCATCCCAGTTCATCTGGGACTGCAGCATCAGTACTGCTGTGTTTTCTGGCGTTAGTCTTTCACCGACTATTTCCTCCACGACTTCTTTGTCTACGCTCCAGCGCTGGCACTCGTAAAACGTGTGACGGACGTCGTCGCTATTGTGTTGACAGTATTTGCAGTCTGGGCTGTCCGCTCGGTTCATCCGGTGTAGATAAGCATAGAACAGTCCGTGCCCCGTCAGAAGCTGGGTAAGGTAGAAGTTCACCTCTCCATGCTCACGACTCACCCAGGGTGCTATTTCTTCGATGAGTGTGGCTGTCCATCTTCCCGTTGAAGCTTGTCTCCATCGTTGTTGCCACTCCTGCATAGTGCGCATTCTTTCTTCGTCCATGGTGTTTCCATTCGCCACTTCATGCCTCCTTTCGAAAGCTCTTTTTCGTTCTTGGGCTAATAGGTCGATAGGTATTACACCCGCGATCACTAGCACTGCAGCTTCGGAGACCGTGCGGTATGCGCTCGTTATTCGAAGCGCCCCCCGTCTCTGCACTGCTGCCATTTTCCGCCGATATTTTTCTACCTTGAGCGCGTCTGCCCAGATTTCCGCACCGTACAGTAGTGTGGAGTTTACTACACTCATAAGTAGCCTTCTTTTGGCACTCCTAGGGCCCGCTATGTTTGGCATGAGCCTCGAGAGCGAGGTGTGCTACCTTGGGATATACTCCTTAAGGGTACATCTTTTTTTGCATCGATAGCTTAGAAATTAGAGAAGGGGACACTCTGATAACGACTTTAAAAGCATATAGATCTCGTGACTGGAGGGTTGAAATCGAAAGGTCCTATGACATCATTTGTTGCATTTTTCGAGACCTATTCATAGACACCTCATTCAATGAGGTAGGCAAATAAAAATTCGAGTGTACCTTTCAATATGCGGAAACGGTGTACATAAAGTGGTTTTTTTCTAAAAAATGATCAATTCTGTTTTTGCGTCATCAATCTACGTCTGCATACCAAATTTCATCTCAATCGGTTGATAAATGAAAGAATGGGAGGACTGTGTCATTCGTAGACACAGGAAAGTGAGATTTCCGATGTTTTTCGTCAAAAAGACGAAAATGCGATATTCGATAACAAATTTAATGTCCTCCATTAGTTCATGCAAGTTCACTAAACAACTTTAATTAATATTATCTTTAAAAATATATAATTATCTTCCTGAAAATGGGTACCAGGCAAGTGTGAAATTGTCTGACCCCCCACGCGATAGTCGATAATGACAGCTCAGTCACACCGCACCTATTCGTTAGTTTATCGAAATGCGAGCGGGATTACTTCAGCGTTTACTTCGTACATTCAATCGCATAGTGGCAACGGCGCTTACTTTTTTTTCCCCCGCTGATTTGAACGTGTTTCAGGTGGCAGGCAAGTAAGAAGGGATTCGTGTCCCCTCTATTCAATGACGAAAAGTATGATGAAAATAGGGAATTATGAAATTATTATATAACCTATAGCAATGTTTTATATATTGTTACTCCCCTATCAGTGATGTTTCCGACTAATGAACTTGTTGAACGTTATTATTTCCACTTGAGTCTTGCGATCTAGAGAATCGGCCCACAGGCAAGTGAGAATTTTGGCTATTCGGAGGTCTTTTTGGCGAAGAAATATTTATTTGAGGAAGCTGATTTCAAGTGCCCAGGTAGAACCCGATTAGAACCTCACTGTAGACTCAGGATAAATGAGTTTATTCGAAAAATGGAGGAGCTAGGAGCGGAGCCCATCAAAATTCCCTGAAAATGAGAATCGCCCATTTATATGTTTTTACATTGTCCGACAATTGATTCGTTATTTCTGCGGATTGTTTATACTTGTCTGCGATTGGATGTTTTAGTTAACATTTTTTATTCTTATCGACGATTTTTTGATGATAGAAGCGTATTCCGCGAAGCTTTAACTTCATCGATTTTAGCTAAAAAATAAAGTCACGTTATTTCGGCTCCATACCTTAGGATTTAATTCCTTTTGTAGTTGGCCTTTACCGATGCGTTTACGAAGAATGCGAATTTATCCGGCATCGTCGATGGACGTCAACTCTCTGCCGACCGATTCTTCCAGAAAGTTATCATCGACGTCGATGAAAACTCGGGCGATTGGAAAGATGATACCGGTGAGCTTTCGAAACATTTCCCTTGATTCCATTGACGAATTTTCAATAGCCTCACCGATGAACTTACGGAAAACCGATTTGTGATCCTTGAGAAACCAAAAGTTTTCTTATCGTACTTTTTTTTTATCAAGTGCTCTCGGAATAATTCGAAGAAGTCGAATTTTTCGTTTGTTTTACATTTCTTTCTTACCTTCGAGGTGACAGTATTGCGGTGACACGAGATAATATCACCGTGAAAATATCACCCGACAAAATATCACACGACATAATATCACACCGACAAAATGTCACATGGGAAAATATCACACTAACAAAGTATCACATGGAACAATATCACTAAACAAAATATCATGTGGCAGAATATCCCAATAATAAAGATCTCATCGAAAAATGTCACGATAACTAATATCACACTGACATAATATCACATGAAAAAATAGGCTTCTGCCGCACAGTCGATTTTATCAAAAGCAGTACTGTAATTGCATTGAGTAATGTTGGTCGAGTTTCGCGGAGTGGGGATGATTGCTAGCGTTGAGGATCTATTGTCTTTTCATCGCCGAATCGATTTAGTATTGATCGGGTAGCCGGACGACGGTTATAATAACATGCCGTTGAAATTTATCAAGTCCCAGAAAAGGAAGCCACTGTTAGTGGAAGATGGATATCTGTATTCGCGTCATCGTGAAACTGACGATAAAATTACTTGGCGTTGTACTTTGTATAAGAGTAGAAGTTGTAATCGTTACATTGAAAAACGTAAACAAGGGTGCAAAGTCGAACCTTGCACATTGCTTCCTCATAATTTTTTGAATTCGACAAAGCTTCCTCTATGAGGAACTGTGTCGATCAATTTTGGCTTCCTCATAGAGGAAGCTTTGTCGAATTCAAAAAATTATGAGGAAGCAATGTGCAAGGTTCGACTTTGCACCCTTGTTCTTCTATAAAATCGGTTCGTAAATCGATCTAGTCCAGAATAAATACATAGTGAATTCCATGTCAAATTAAAAAAATTGAAAGTCGCATCAAATTTAAACGCCTAGATGGATTTTGCCCAAATTCGATACGAAACATCTTGTGATGATAGTGCAACTTTGTACCAAGTTTTGATCCGATATCTCAAAAACTGTGGAAGCTAGAGCGCGCGCGACGATTTTAAAAAAATTTCTAAACGACATAAAATATGAATGGTTGGATGGATTTTGCCCAAATTCAATACGAAACATCTTTCAATAATAGTGCGACTTTGTACTGACTTTTAGCCAGATATCTCGAAAATTGTGGAAGCTAGAGCACTTACGTTCATTGTTGAAAAATTTCAAAATGACATAAAATATGAATAGCTCGATGGATTTCGCCCAAATTCAATCCGAAACGTCTCTTGATAATAGTGCAGCTACGTACCAAATTTTAGTCCAATATCTAGAAAATTGTGACAGCTAGAGTGCGCACACCATTTTTTTACACCTTTTAAAATTTCTTAAAACAAAAGCACTGCATGGATTTTTTTCCAATTTAGTGACGAGCATCACCCTGTGGTCGTACAACATTATACTAAATTTGAGGTCGATATCTCTAAAATTGTGGAAGCTAGAGACCAAAAATAATTTTTTGAATTTTTTAAAAATCGCGTAAAAACGAAGAAACTGTATGGATTTTTCTAAAAATCGAATCATGCTATGCGCCGTGAACCCTCTACATGTGTGACAAATTCCAGCTTGATATCTTGAGCCGTTCTCAAGTTATGAACGCTCAACCAATGTTACATACATACACTGAAAAAAAGAATTGGATGGTGGATCCTTGAATTGGGCGTGATAGCCAACTTTGTTGGTCTCTGGGGAGCCGTCCCATTAGTTGGCTACTATGACATTTTTTAATAGTCGAGGTAAGGTTAGTTATATCGCCTATTTCATGTCGGTCGATGCAGCTATGTCTTGGTTGCCTCATCCAACTATAATAGAGGATGAGACTATACTATCGGTCAGCACATCTCGCTGGAAATGTGGTCACGCCATCTAGTTCGCTCGTGTGTCTATTTCTTTTAGACGATACAAGTCTGTGTGTTTGGAACCACGAATACGTTTCTGGTTGTAGCCTCTGTTTAATTAGTTCAGACATATTGTCTAGATAGATGCATTCGGTTTGGGATATACTATACTACTTTGGGTTTGTCGGGCAGTTAACCGTGTAAATAAACAGCACAAGAGAATTATAGGAAAATATTTTTTATTTTGAAGAAACGAAAGAATGTAAAGAACATAGAATAACGAAATAGAATTTATATAAAATATGGAATTACAATTTTCAATTTCAAATCGCACATCTGAAATGATAAAAAAAAATTTTTTAAGGTTATGTCAAAATTTCACGTTCACTGATTTCTCCAGTAAAAACCTCAGTGACGTCTATGACATGTTCAATTTTTATTCAAATCGGTTGATCCGTGCAATGGTTATTAATTTTTTAATAAATTTCCACTGTATCACTGATTTTTATCCGATTTCCGTTCAAACGAACTAAACGCACGAACTGGACGAAAGCGATGCACATTACGAAAACGCGGGACTCGCGCGGAGTGTGATCGACGCGCCACTGTGATGGGGCTTGCGTGATGCATTCATCCAACGAGATTGTTGTCCTACCAAATTCGGTTTCTACTCGGACCACCGACTGTCACAATTAAAAATTGTCACGGTCACTATGCGCAATGACTGGCTTATCCATCTTAGTTAATGTTCCGTCCAACTATTCCTTAACCACTAAAAAATCGCTATTTCAGCCAACCCTTTTTTTCAGTGTACACACACACACACACACACACACACACACACACACACACACACACACACACACACACACACACACACACACACACACACACACACACACACACACACACACACACACACACACACACACACACACACACACACACACACACACACACACACACACACACACACACACACACACACACACACACACACACACACACACACACACACACACACACACACACACACACACACACACACACACACACACACACACACACACACACACACACACACACACACACACACACACACACACACACACACACACACACACACACACACACACACACACACACACACACACACACACACACACACACACACACACACACACACACACACACACACACACACACACACACCCACACACACACACACACACACATACATACATCCGGACATTTTTTCCAGTTGTGTTTTTTAGATGTTTTGGGACATTCTGAACACGTTTTCATGAACATCTCGAAAAAAAATGTTGTCACGAAAGCAAAGCTTCCTCTATGAGGAAGCAAAAACGTAAAAGACGTAAAAAACGTTGCATATAATTTGTCATTGTAAATAATTACGTTGGAGTTAATTAATTTAATTTTTCTTCGATATTTATTGTGGTTTATAATCTGTACATTTTTCGAGAGTAAACTGTGATGAAGTGATCATTTTGCGTGGTTGTTATATTTCTTAATGTGATATATTGTCTGTGTGATATATTGTCTGTGTGATATTTTGTTGTGTGATATTTTGTCCGTGATATAGTGTCGATGTTCTTTTGTCGTGTTATATAACGTCATGGAACCCAGTATTGCGTACAGTTGAGACTTCGAATAAAAATTGGTTAATTTTTGAGGTCATAATGAACGTTACAGCAATTGCTGCTTGGTCACTATTGCCAAAAACTATTTTTCATGGAATACTCTCGCGTAAGTCAGAGGTCGATACGTAACGTTTTGTCTTGCGCAGAAACACAAAATCAACGTCACTAACGGGAGTGCGTGTTGCTGTGTTGTGGATAATCCGCGAGTTTACTCGAACATTTACGAAAGTTAAACGAAAACCTTTCGTCCTTTCCAGTATTCGATGACGAGTCTCTTTCTGCAACAGATGACTTCTTCGTAGATCGCCCTTTTCTCGCTCTAATAATGAAGAGAGACGGAACGCTTCTCTCCATCGCGGCCATAAGAGATCCTGGGTAGTTCAACCTCTTTTTCCGCTGTGAATTCTACTTTCGAAAAAAATATTAACTCGAGCACTATCAAAACGGTTAAAATTGAAAGTTCAATTTGGAAAAAAATAATAACCGGTCAAATTTGTCACGTTGCCTTTTCGCGATATTTTTTCTCTACTTCCATTGCAACATTTGAATCATCATATTAATCGATTGTCTGGGCCATCTTCCCGTGCGTTTTGCAAGAACAATGGAAAATAACTGACCGGAAAGAAACCTATTGATAGTGCTGGTGTTAATATTCGACGCAAAAGCGATGTGTTCCCACATCTCTCGTCATCTGTGTATAAAAATATATTTTTATCGGACCTCTGCAATATTTCCACTTAATAATTCCATATGAAATTACTCTTTCAGAGGTGAAGGTGATCAGGAGGATCACAGTGATGGTGAGGCTTAGGAAGGTGCACAAGACGATCTGGACGAATGATTCTTCCTTGCAGATAGAAAGAAGTGAGTTGAGTGAGTGAGTTTTTTTTTCATCAGAGAGAAATCTATACGATTGCTAAACATTGATTTTCTTGATATTGTCAAGTCAACATATTCGGAATGTGCCAAATCGTCCGAAAAACTCATTTATGAACAATTTTTCACAAATGAAGCAATGTTCACAACCGTGTGGCATTGACAGGACTGTAAAGTCGTCGAAAGATTGACGTTATCGCTGCAACCAAGTGAATTTTGAGTAATTTAATCTTAATTCTGAACAGGTGAAGATTATTCCTCTGCGATTCAGTGGTAATGAGGATTCATATGTACCAACTATGGAATAGCGTTCGGGAATATTGGATAACATATTTGGGTGATCGGTGAAATGGGTTCTTAATAAGTAAAGCGATGTTGTTACTGGCGTCGAAAATAAATGTTTTTTAATGTATGGAGTTTTTAACATTAGAAAATAAATGAATAATTTCAAGAGTGGAACTAGTGTGAAGTTAATCGAAAAACTGCGTTTTCTTAATCTATTGGATGGGGGGGGGGGGGTCGTGTAAAAAGATCAAGCAGTCGACGGCCTGGAGCAAGGTAGAAAAAAGTACGAATTAGAAAACGCGTCAATAATTAAAATCCCGAAAAAACGTTAGCTGACCGCTCTGAACGCAAAGAAGTCTCAGCATAGCGGCAGTACAAGTGCAAAAAGGCTTCCTTTGTTCTCTACCATATCACGACGTTGTTCACCAGCCGGTAAAATCGGCATTCATGCTGGGTTGTCCACCTTCCGGCTGCATGTGTCATCTGGTACTGCGAAACTCTTAAACAGCGCCTGTTGATTGACAACCGGTAGAATAATCGTGAATTGCGAGCTGCCTATCTCTCGGTGCCACTTGCTATATGTGACGTTCCGCAAGAAAATAAAAAAACAGACGTGTGCAGCACCGTGCACATTAGGGTGGACCTTATTAGTGTCGTTGAATTTCGACAAGTGCACCCCCCAGATAGGTTCGAAATAAATTTAAAAAAATATGTGCAGAACCCCAGCCCTGTGGTTCAATGCGAAGACGTGCCTGTGAGCTTGTTTTGTTTCCAATTTTAGTAACTTGGAATTTTCAGACTATTTCAGTAATTATTTTTTCGAGATGTCCCTAAGCACGGAAAGAATTCTCGATTTACATAAATCTATTCTTAATTGGTATATGTACGTGTAAAAATTTTCACAAGGCGTTATCACAACCCTTACGCTCCCGACTCCTCTTCTCTTATACGAGACGGCAAATTAATTAAAATCGACTACCTGATTTTAGCCACTTGGTCCGTTACAGTATTTTACATATTGAAAAGCAGTCATATTTGCATGATAAGTTTGTGGAAAAAAATTCTATATGTAGGAAATAGTACAGTATGACGCTAGTACGAAAAAAGTTTTTCTGACGAGTGTGAGTTTGCAGAACGGGCCGAAGGCGAGTGATGCAATCACACGAGCCCAGAAAACGTTTTTCGTACGAGTATCGTACGAATTTTTATGTCATAAGGTGCGTAAATGCGGTTTGACGCGAACGAAGTGAGCTTTAATAAGTGAGCATTTTAATAACTTGGGATTTTCAGACTAATTCAGTCATTATTTTTTCGAGTTGTCCCTAAGCAGGGGAAAAATTCTTTATTCACATAAATCTATTGTTAATTGGTATAACGAGGTGTAACATTTTTGACAAGGCGTTATCACAACCCTTACGCTCCCCACCCCCTTTCTATTATACACGACGGAAAATTGATTAAAATCGACTATCTGTTTTTAGCCGCTCGATCCGTTACAGTATTTTACCCATTGAAAGGCAGTCCTATTTGCATCATAAGTTTGTGGAAATTTGTTTGTGGGCTCGTGTGATTGCATCACTCGCCTTCGGCTCGTTCTGCAAACTCACACTCGTCAGAAAAAATTTTTTCGTACTAGTGTCATAATGTACTATTTCTTACATATAGAATTTTTTTTTCCACAAACTTATGATGCAAATAGGACTGCCTTTCAATGGGTGAAATACTGTAACGGACCAAGGGGCTAAAATCAGGTAGTCGATTTTAATGAATTTGCCGTCTCGTATAAGAGAAGAGGGGTGGGGAGCGTAAGGGTTGTGATAACGCCTTGTGAAAAATTTCACACGTAGATATACCAATTAAGAATAGATTTATGTGAATCAAAAATTTTTTCCCTGCTCAGGGACAACTCGAAAAAATAATTACTGAAATAGTCTGAAAATCCCAAGTTACTAAAATTGGAAACAACCCGAGCTTACAGGCACGTCTTCGCATTGGACCACAGGGCTGGGGTTTTGCACATATTTTTTTTAATTTATTTTGAACCTACCTGGGGGGTGCACTTGTCGAAATTCAACAACACCCCAGATAAGGTCCACCCTAGTGCACATGATAAAAGTGAAACTTCTTAAAAAATAAAGAATAAGAGAGATTTAGTGTGAGAGACAGAGAGAGAGAGAGAGAGAGAGGGAGCATCTTGAAAGAAATACAATAACACAAAACTTGCGTAAACTAACAATGTGGAAAGGGAAAGGGTTTTGTGTTTCAAACGCAAAATCTTTTGAGAATGATCAAAGTTCGATCTGAAATTTCCATCGGTTAACAAATTTCCAAACATGGATACCTAGACTATATTCTCGAGAACGTTGTGCTACTCTTTTTCGCTATTTTTGGGACTCCAAGTGTGTCATTTTTGAATTGCGTTTCGCCGTTAATTACGGCATAATTATTTGTACACCAAACAATCGAAATTACTACAGAAACAGCTGATGTTAATTCGACAGTAGCATTAGAATGAGAGAAACGGAGATAACATTTCATTCTCGCTGTCATTCTAAAGCCGACGCCGTTGTTCTTCGCATCACAGGAGTGGAAGATCCATAGCTGCCAACAAATCATGACACAAAAAAGATCCTGAAGAGAGAAAGATAGCACGATCTTGAAAATAGCACAGAAAAATAGTACGATCTCGCGACGGGACGAGCGTTGCATGTCGGACGTTCTATTCGTTAACCCAAACATGTACGAATAATCTCGACTCGTAAATCCACGATTCACCCATTTTTGACAAACTTTTCGCCCGCCGGTCTGCCCAGTATAACCTTCAAAACAGTATAAGCTTAGAAACGTCATTATTGATAAAAATTTGATAGTTTAACTGTACCTACATAATAACTTTTCACAGAGATAATCGAACAATCACAGTACCCACACGTAAAAAATATAAATAATCACAAAACACAATGATAAATATTAATCATACAGCCCGTGCATGGTACCTCAGTTGTTTATATACAGCGTCTGACTGACGCATACATCTATAACGCGCACATGCACGAGCCTATCTTATTCTATTGCTTTGTATCCTGTATACGTCGCTCTTTTTTGCCCCACTCCCGTGGCATCGGGAAAATTAGCCCTCGTTTGCCCCACTCCTGTGCATTCACAATGTGGGTAGGTCTTGAAGTACAGAATCTCATTCTGCCGAAAACGTACATATAGATATAGTGGCGTAGGAAATAACCATCTTCACGCGGTACAACGAGCTACGCCACTATATCTATACATACGTTTTCGGCAGAATGAAATTCTGTACTTCGAGACCTACCCCACGATGTATATCTCTCTTTTGCCCCACTCCCATGGCATCGGAATACCCAGCTCTCTTCTACCCCACTATCGCGGCATCGGAAGAAATAACTGTCGTTTGCCCCACTCCCGTGCTTTGACCAATGTATAGCTTTCTTTTGCCCCACTCCCGTAGTGTCGGAATGTTTAGCTCTCTTTCTCCTTCTCTCTACATCATATCTTTATTCTCTCTCGTGTAACGAAATCTGCAACGTGACGGGTCCTTGAAATTTCACTCGCCGCTAAAGAAGTTTTACTTCAAAAAAATTGATTTACTTAAGAGGATGAACTACATCGCCAAGTGCACAGGTGACAGTGCTATCTGCGCTCGCTGCGGAGCGAGAGAGAAGGAGAGTGTTTGTTATCCATCGTCTGAAGGACCTACACCAGGGCTGCGTTCTGAATCCCTACTCGAGTCAACTATAGTTAACTCGCGTCGTTATAATTCTATTACTATAGTTATACTATAGTTGACTCGAGTTGGGTTTCAGAACGCAGCCCTGGGAGACTAGAGGACAGGAGACACAACTAGCCCCGATTTGACCTACATAAAGTTAGCCGACCGATTCAACCGATTTGAATTCTGAAAATTGCAAATAATTGATGGGATTTTGACCGAAATTGATCAACCAATACCAAAAATTGATCATCACTCGTTCTTTTGTAAATAAATAAACAAATTTGACCGTTAAGTTAGCCGAAAGTTTTTGAATGTTGACCGATTAAGTTCGTTCTGGTCTCAATCGATGCGGATTTTATTGACGGTCACGGATATAACGATAGAAAATATTGATCATTCTTATTTTCCGAGAAAATCGAGAAAAACGAAGCTGGTGAATCTCCGGCTGGGGCCGGGTATGGCCGACAGGTGGCGCATCGGTTCGTACTCGAATCTTAATTAATTTTGTTCGTTATGTGCTCAGTCGATGCGGATTTTCTTGACGGACACGGATAAAGCGATAAAAAATATTGATCGATCTTATTTTCAGAGAAAATTGATAAAAACAAAGCTTTATTGTCCGAAGCTGAAAAGCAGATGGCGCTGGATGTACAGACGCAAGCTGTAATGCATAAAATTGAACGTTTTTAATGGGTTTGCACGTGTAAGGTTTCGATCGATTCAGGAACGTTTTTTCGAACGTGTGAGGGCAATCGCGCAATTTAGCTCGATTTATGATAACAAACGCGATATAATTATGACGACTGCTATCGAGCGTTACGATTGGTCGGCGCACGGACATTGCATCATGGCCAGAGATTAGAGGAGAGATGTACCACGGAGCCTGTTTTGGTGGTGGATGTTTTTGCAGCGCCACCACCCGTAGCGGCGAGCCGCGAACTAAAAAAGGTAGATGTGAAACAATCGATGCTGCAGATTCCGGCCTACCGACTTGCGGATGTAAATTGTCGGTATTACAGTCCTCGCGAATGTGGACGTGAAAAAAAATGGCTGGCTTCCGGTTCTAAACAGCTGAGCCCGGAGGCTCCGCCCCGTGCACGTGGTGGACGAGATTTCGATGTTACATATATATGACCAGGCCAGATTGACATTTCTGATATTTTTAAGATGTAAGATCGAATAAATGTCAGATGTAGGATGAAATAAATGTCAGATGCAAGATGGAATAAATGTAAGATGTAAGCTGAAATAAATGTAAGATGAAATAAATGTAAGATGTAAGATAGAATTAAATAATTTTTCATAATATTCGCTAGTTTAAATATATATATCGCGACACAACGAGGCATATGTGAGCATATACATGGACGCACGTTCACTCTCGTACACATTCACACACGTTCTCTCTCGCTCCAGAGCAAGCGCTGATAGCGCTGTCTCACTCGCATTCGCTGATGTCGTCAAGGACATCGTAGCTCGTCCGGCTATATCTATATTGCACTATCGCCTAAGGCCGAAGGATCCCCAACGCTCGTCGGGTCTCGCCTCGGGCATCCACACGTAGTCATGCACAGAACGGTCTAATAGAACGCTCGGAATACGCCGAGAGTTACCGAACGTTTTCGATGTGCTTGCGCTCGACCCCAGCAAAACAGAATTTTTCAATTCTGTCTCGTCCGCAAGTTTCACGACGCTCTCCCCCGGACCCCCCCCCCCCCCCGCCCCCTCCTTCCCGTACCGCCTGTATAGCGGGGTCCATACGACTTGGGTCCATGTTCAAATACGGGATCCGTGCCGTTCGGATCCGTATGGAAATATCAATAAATTATTTTTGTTCAATAATTTGTTACCAATTCATAACCATAATAGATCATTGTCAACCATTGATCAATGAGAAATTTCTCCTCTTGTTCAAGTACTTATCACTTTTTTGTACTCAACTACTTGCATTGAATCAACTCGCAATTTATGAATTCATTATGTCATCGTTTCACTGACTTACAAGGAAACGGCGCGATGTGTCCCTCTCCGATCTTGATAAAACTTTGCACGATTGTAGAGCAGGTCAAAATATTCGACTCGTATTTTTTTTTATCTCCTGAGTCCCATATTTAGGGGATGAAAACTGCCCTTGAAAATCGAGGGATTTTTCGCTTTTCGATTATAACTCGTGAACGAGGGGAGATGGGACAAAAGTTTCAATGGGGAGGTTATTGCATTTGATGCGCACTAGACATTCGTGATAAGAACGATCAATTAATTGAAAAAATTGACCATTATTTATTCAAAGAATGGGTTTTTTTTTACATAATTCCGAGGGTTTTAGTTCGAACGAAATGTGACTTCGTCAATGTATACATGATGAAAAAATAAAGTTAACGTGTTTTTGGGTTTTTCAATATCTTGCATATATGGAGGTGTGAACCACCCTTGAAGTTTTCGATGAAATTGTAATTGTAATTGTTGTGCATAATTGGTAATTCCATTCGGAATATTTACGTCATTTCATGTCCGTAATAACTGTTCCATTATAATTGAACATTTAGAACTGCAATTTAGCAGACCGACCCGGTCAGAGACTGAAAACCACCCCTGAAAATCGTAGGATTTTTCGTTTTTCGCTTATATCTCGTAACCGGGATGAGATAGAAAAAAAGTTGCAATGGCAAAGTTTGTCACACGTACGTTTCGTTGGTGGACGAGGTGTGCAATCGGCGAGTCGAGTTGGTTACGAGGTGGTTGTACGAGTGGGTTGAACGAGAGGGTGGATCGACGGAGGGGATCGAGGCGATTGCTCCGAGGGGTCGAACGATGAGGTGGTTCGGTTTGCCGGTGGGGAACCGGGCTACGAGGAGGGGGGGGGGGGACGATAGGGTAAGGACTACCAGGAGCAGCGTCCGAGGGGAGCTGGGGCCAGCCGTTCGCAGCGACCAAGCACGCCTGGGGCCAGCGAGAAGCAGCGTCCAGACCCCTCGGGGCTAACGTCCCCGGTAGTGGAGAGGATCCCCGGGTTCGGATTTCAGCGGCCGAGGTAACTCGGGGCCGTCAATCCTTACCGGGGAAGACAGGTAGGGTACGATGGGGCGAACTTCCAAGATGGAGCCGCGGCCAACGACAAAATAATTCCCAAAGGGAAGAATCGTTTCCATAAGACTTTATTCACAGATAATAAGCCAGGAGCGGAATGAAAAATGCTCGATGAGCTCCATGTTAAATAGGCGTGCGGGTGGCCGGTCGCTTGCGGGAAAGCAGAGGCGCCAGGCGACACCAAGCGGCTGGGCGAGAGAACTATCGAGCGGTAGGCGCTGCCGCGTGCGGCCGCTCGCCGCGCCGGCGACCCGCACGGTAGCGGAACGGTGTGTATGTGAGTGTGTGTGATTTCGTGTGTATGTCTGTATGTGAATTTAAAACTTGAAAAATACGATAAAAATAATTAACGCTGATTTCAGCGTACAACAATTCCACCCCCGGGTAGGAGGATTTTTTTAGTTTTTAAATGATATCGACTTACACGCTATGGTTGCTGAAGGCAACTGACTTAGTACTTTCATTGCGCACTTACATTTAATATTGCTTTTTCTTTATTTATATTTCTTTTTAACTTTGAATTATTTATTTCGGTGATGGTTGTCTTTAAGCTGTAATTTTAATTATATTTTTTTGTTTTTTAAGGGGAGACCGTTTACAATCTTTGTCGCGATCGCAGGGAATATCGGGGCTCTTCTTTTCTTCTTACTTCTTGGTGCGGGGCATTTCAGCCCGGATTGGGTTGATCTCCGTTGTTCAAACGGGGGGGGGGGGGATCTCCTGACCCTGGAAAATCTTTCGGGGCCGTTCCGGCCCTCGTCGGGGGGGCAGCTGGGCTGATGTCATCTTTGGTGGTCCAGGAGTCAGTTGCGTATTGGCCGTATGGTTTGGCTTACACGCCACTGATCCTGTGGTATCTTCCTTTGGTTGAGAGTTTGGTATACTTCTCGATTGCTCGGCCAGCAATGGCTCGAACTGTCTTTCCGTAGGGTTGGAAAGCTCGTTAGGGGAGACCGGCCGTTGGATTCGGCGTGTCTCGGTAGGTGTGTGTTTTATGTTTGCTGGTTTCAGCATGTTACCGTGGATCTTGGTGCATCTTTGATCACGCTTGACCAGGTAAATTTCTCCTCGGTTGTTCGGCCAGCGATGGCGCGAACTGTCTATTGGCCTTATGGTAAGTACGGGGTTTGCTGCCGGTCTTGTTCCACGTGGGTCCTCCGGCGGGAGTACAGCGCATGCCGTAGGGTTTGGCAAGGCCACCCGGGGAGGTTGGTGGGCCGGTGTCAGCTGGTTTCCATGTTTTTCGTGCATTTTTATCACGTTTTACCAGGTCAGTTTTTCCTCCGAGGTTGGTTTCGACGGTGTAGGATCCTTCCTACGGGGAATTGTATCCCGCGTGTTGTCGGTCCGTGGTTTTCGAGAGGAAATGCGTTTTCGAGTTTGCAGTCCGAACAGGATATTTGTTCCCAGGAGTCATTCGCTGGGAATCTGGCCGGTAACTGCGGTTCGTAGCGCTGGAGCGAGGATGGTAGATGGGGGTGGTCCAGAGTGGTGCCTTCTAACGGTCGCATGCTTCGCGTCGCCTTTGACTGGAGAATTGCGGTCCGTTGTCTGAGGGCACGGTCCTCGGGTAGCCCCATCTTACGAAGATTTCCTTTTGGATAGGTTATCCGTATCGTATGGATCGTTCGTGGTCTTTACCACTGTAGATCGGAAGAGGTGGACGAACTGCCACTTGGTCGAGTTGACGCAGTAGAGCGTCGAGGTGTGCAAATGCACCGAGTGGATTTTCTGGTTGCCGTTCATTGTTTTGAACGGGTGGATTGATACCTCCTGGAGCCGGCAGGTGGTTATTTTCCTCCGCCATCTTCTTCGGAGTTAGTGATTTTTCCGGGTTGGACGCCACTGAGTGTTTTTTCGGCACTCTCAGAAGTGCAGCTACGGGTGACTCGCGTCGGAGTCGTGCGGATTTTCGTATTGGGCTATGCTTCAGTGGCATGTAGGTGGCAGAGCGGCGTGATTGTTCGGTAAGCCACAATCAGCTTGGTCGTGCCCCACGTTGGGCGCCAAAATTGTCACACGTACGTTTCGTTGGTGGACGAGGTGTGCAATCGGCGAGTCGAGTTGGTTACGAGGTGGTTGTACGAGTGGGTTGAACGAGAAGGTGGATCGACGGAGGGGATCGAGGCGATTGCTCCGAGGGGTCGAACGATGAAGTGGTTCGGGTTGCCGGTGGGGAACCGGGCTACGAGGGGGGGGGGGCGATAGGGTAAGGACTACCGGGAGCAGCGTCCGAGGGGAGCTGGGGCCAGCTAATCGCAGCGGCCAAGCGATGCCTGGGGCCAGCGATTGGCAGCGGCCAAGATTCCCTGGGGCGAGCTAGAGCAGCGACCAACCCGAAGTTGGGGCCAACCACTAGCCGCGGCCACGGTCTCCTGGGGCCAGCCGTTCGCAGCGACCAAGCACGCCTGGGGCCAGCGAGAAGCAGCGTCCAGACCCCTCTCGGCTAACGTCCCCGGTAGAGGAGAGGATCCCCGGGTTCGGATTTCAGCGGCCGAGGTAACTCGGGGCCGTCAATCCATACCGGGGAGGACAGGAAGGGTACGATGGGGCGAACTTCCAAGATGGAGCCGCGGCCAACGACAAGATAATTCCCAAAGGGAAGATTCGTTTCCATAAGACTTTATTCACAGATAATAAGCCAGGAGCGGAATGAAAAATGCTCGATGAGCTCCATGTTAAATAGGCGTGCGGGTGGCCGGTCGCTTGCGGGAAAGCAGAGGCGCCATGCGACAGCAAGCGGCTGGGCGAGAAAACTATCGAGCGGTTGGCGGCAGCGCGTAGGCGCTGCCGCGCCGGCGACCCGCAAGGTAGCGGAACGGTGTGTATGTCAGTGTGTGTGATTTCGTGTGTATGTCTGTATGTGAATTCAAAACTTGAAAAATACGATAAAAATAATTAACGCTGATTTCAGCGTACAACAAGTTACTGCATTTTACGCGCACTATACGGGGTGAGGCACATAAAGTGTGACAGAGCAGTAGCACTCAAGCTATTCATCATATCCAAAAATATTTAAGACAAAAAATTCAGTGTTCGAGAAGGCCGTTATACTGGACCACTCTTTTTTTTATCGGTGGAGGCGCTGAAGCTACGTCGAGGTCAACTCCACTTTTTTAAATGGAACCACGTATTTTTTTTTTTTTTTATGACATTGTTACCGATTTTAAGACGAATTCAGCGACCTACAACACAAGGTCATTCTAGTCACGCAAATTATGAAAAAATTCGAAAAACCGAAACATATCTCAATAATCACTTTCAAAGGTTCCACTAATCTTGGTTTGGGTCTACCTACAGAAGATGCTCGAAGTGATGACTCCCGAGTTGTAAACATTTGTTTGATCGTTGTTTTCATTTCTTACGATACGAATGTTTTTTGTCGGTAGCAAGTACGCATTTTCTGTTGACAAATCAGTAAGTCACGCATTACCTTCTAATGTGAGTACAGCGGATCGCGAAAATGAACGATTTTCAAGAATCTTTTGATATGTTGATGGTGCTGGGGGAATGCCGTAAACATTACAGAACCGCCCAAGCGGCTCGTTATCCAAATTGGTAACAAAAATTGTACGTGGCTTTTGAGCGATTAGCTAACCGTTTTTATCGCTTACACCACAAATGTTGGCTGAAGTTAGAGACGGTGTTTTCAACAACTGCTTACAAGTCGAGGGTCATCACTTCAAGCATCTCCTGGAGGTGAACCGAAATCAAGATTGGTGGATCCTTTGAAAGTAATTATTCCGATATGTTTTGATTTTTCCAGTATTTTCATACTTTGCGTGACTAGAATGATCTTGTGTTGTAGGTCGCTAAATTCGTCTCAAAATCGGAAATAATGTCACCGAAAAAAAAATACATGATTCCATTTGAAAAAGTGGAGTTGACCTTGACGTTGCTTCAGGGCCTCCACCGATAAAAATATTGGGTGGTCCAGTATGACGGCCTTCTTGGACACTGACACTTTTGCCTGAAACGGTTTTGGATATAATCAATAGTTTTGGTGCTATTGCTCTGTCACACTTCATGTGCCTCAACCTGTATACATTGGTGATAAAAACGAACAATAAATTTGACCTATTGAATATTATTTTTTTAAAAAAATGGATTTTTTTAACATGTCTACGAGGGTTTTAGTTCGATCGGAATGTGACTTCGTCAATGTATGAATGATAGAGAAATAAAGCTTACATATTTTTGGTTTTATTCATATCTCGCCCTTAAGGGCGTGTAAACCGCTGTCGAACTTTTCAATAATATTGTACCATAATTGACGATTTCATTCGTAATACAAAACCTCACAAAACTGTATCCAGTAAAATTAACGATCCGGCGAAAGATGTTTTATTAGGGTTACAGAAGGGCCAGAACCACGTTTTCTCGAGATTCAGTTCAGACGTATTTTTTAATTCTGTCGATATATCACACTGATTGTGAACAAAATGACGCATTCGTAAAGGTAAATGATAAAATCACAAAAATGCTTCGGAAAAGAACACAAACGGATTATTCTACGGATTATATTTTATCGCTCGTGATAATCACTTCTGCCTATGAACGTCAACAACTTCGCGAGGTTGAATTTGAATCCATTGATATTTTTGAAATAAAATTTTCATCATCAGTGCTGAATGATAGAAATATTATTTTTTGAATATCAATAGATTCAGATATTTATAAGCTTTAGAACGGTGCTTACAAAAAGTTTCTAGCTTTCTTTGTCGCGAAGTTCTCGACGTTCAGAGGCAGACGTGATTTTTGCGAACGCGCTTCTTTAGTGGCTTCATAGTTTCCGCCAGTACTGTACATTATCGCGTCTAACATTTTTTTCGTTTAATATGGAAACGCATAATCCGAATGTACATTTCATACGGGCTGTCGCTAGCTCAGAATACGTTTCCAATTCCGCAACGAGATAAATACAGTTTTGGTAGGTTTTGTATTACGAATGAAAATGCCAATTAAGGTACACTATTATCGAAAGGTTCGAGAGTGGTTTACACACCCTTAAGGGCAAGTTATGAATGAAACCAAAAATACGTGAGCTTTATTTTTTCATCATGTATACATTGACGAAGTCACATTTCGTCCGAACTAAAACCCTCGGAATTGTGTAAAAAAAAGAACCCATTCTTTGAATAAATAATGGTCAATTCTTTCAATTAATTGATCGTTCTTATCCCGAATGTCTAGTGCGTATTGAATGCAATAATCTCCTCATTGAAACTTTTTTCCTATGTCCCCTCGTTCACGAGTTGTTATAATCAAAAAACGAAAAATCCCTTGATTTTCAAGGGCAGTTTTCACCCCCTAAATATGGGACTCAGAAGATAAAACAAATACGTGTCGGATATTTTGACCTGCTCTACAATCGTGCAAAGTTTTATCAAGATCGGAGGGGGACACATCGCGCGGTTTCCTTGTTAGAGCAGAACACATGACCATAAGTTTTTAATAATTTCAGCCAAAACTTGACTTTGATTTGGCGTTGACTTTTTTTATAATACACTCATTAAAAAATCAAAGGACCACAGAACAGAACAGAATAGAACAGAGAACAGAGAACAGAGAACAGTCAAAATTTGTCGAAATTTCAGGCATCTGTATCTCCGCGAAAAGTAGTCGGATTCAGATAATTCACAGCTTCTTTATTAGCTTGAATCTTTGACTTTTTGAATCGAAGGTTAAACGATTTTTATCATGCCCTGCTGCTCTGTGCCAAGGGCAGAAACGAACAAAAAACGGTTGTCTGAATTTTTATGAAAATTCGAGGAGGTGCGTGGCCTTCGACAAATTTTTTACAGAAAATATATTCAAAACATTTGATAGCCTGTCTATTTCCATGCAAAATGCTTTTTTATTTATTGCTGAGCGATTTTTTTTGACTGAGTTATTCACTCCCAAAGCAAAAAATACATTTTTTTTCAAGCGCCTGTATCTCCTGAAATAATGATCGTACAACAATTGCTTGGATATCATTGGGAAAATAAAATTATCTTCTTAAAAATGCTCACACGAGATTTAGCAAAAAAAAATTCTTTCTTCGCAGTATTTACACTTCAAAAACATGTAAAAAAACGGCTAAATATTGGTAAATATTGGTAATTGATTCTCAGTAAGGTAATCATGATACGGAAGTCGCGATCACACGCAAATGCAATCTTCCTTATTTGATGGTTAAATCCCAGTCAGGGAAAATCGTAAAGAACTTTTTAAAAAACCATTAAAGAAAAAAAAATGTGTGCCCTATAGATGTTTCCAAATTTTACTAAAAATTAAGAAATGACTGTTTTAGGTCTTTAACCGTTGAGGATGTAGCAGCAAGAACCGAAAGAGATTTCGGAATTTTTTTTTATTCATAAAAATTAACTCAGGATTCTACTTTAAAACTTTGAAAAAAAATTTTTTTTTTTTTTTACATTTTTCGAAAGTAAATATGTTCAAGAATGTTCGTCGAAGGCATATTATATGGCCCAGGCATCGCTGATTGAGGGTAAGATAATTTTTTCTACGATTTGTCACTCACCAAAACTTTAAACGCGTTTTTCTCGAAACGACATTTTCAACTACCGTGGTCGTGATAACTCAAAAAGTACTGAACCGATCCTTATGAAATTTGGAACACATATTTTATATGTTTGTACCAACCGACCTAACTACAATCAACTTAAAATTTTGAATGGAACCATTTTTTTATTGCAAAAAAAGACCCAAAAAAAACGCATTTTTTTTCGTATTTTAGCCGCCATTTTGTTAATTTTGCACGTAAATAAAATATTTTAGTTAGGTCGGTTCCTGAAGACATACTGAACATGAAACTATTTGATTTTTTTCAGACCATCCGTCGGGAAGATTTCACGACCACGGCAACGGTACCTTCTTTTCGAGGCGTTGGCTTTAAACATATTTTACGTGTACAAAAAATGAAAAAAATACATTTAAAAAATTTTTTTTATGTACTTAAAGAGTGTATCCATCGAACATTTTAAACCCCATATCGATGTCTTTAATAGTATTCTCAGAAAAAATTCACGAAAATAGCGTTTTTTTCATGGTTTCAAAGTAGAATCCTGCCTTAAGAATCTAAAAAATGGTCTGATTCATAAAAGATGCATAATTTTTTTGCAAAGATTCAGTACTTTGAAAAATTTCGGATCTTTTTTATCAATAAAAATGACGAAAAAATTATCCCTCAATTGGGTCAAACATTTGACAGCTGCGAACACGCAGAAAAAAAATTCGTATCAACTCGGGAATTGGCACGATTGTTAATGACAGTATTAACTAAGAAATGCTAGGTCCACGTTTGAGATTTTGACATTTTTTACACAATGGCGGCTACATAACGAAGCGAAGAGAGAGAGCCATTTTTGAAGTGTATGTTTTTGAAGTGTAAATACTGCGAATAAAAAATTTTTTCTTGCAAAATTTCGTATAAGCATTTTTAAGAAGATACGTTTATCTTTCTAATGATATGTGATCAATTGTTGTATGATCATTATTTCAGGAGATACGGGCGCTCTAAAAAAAAAATGTGTTTTTTGCTTTGGGAGTGAATAACGCAGTCGAAAAAAAAAATCGCACAGCAATAAATAAAAAAGCATTTTGCACAGAAATGGACAGGCTATCAAATGTTTTGAATACATTTTCTGTAAAAAATGTGTCGAACGCCGCGCACCTTCCCGAATTTCATAAAAATTGAGACAACCGTTTTTTGTTCGTTTCTGCCCTTGGTACAGAGCAGCAGGGCATGATAAAAAATGTTCAACCTTTGATTCTAGAAGTCAAAGATTTAAGCTAATAAACAAGCTGTGAATTATCTGAATCCGACTATTGTTCGCGGAGATACAGATGCCTAAAATTTCGACAAATTTCGACTATTCTCAAGTGGTCCTTTAATTTTTTTGATGAGTGTATAATCACCGGACTGGTCTGTTGAATAAAAAAGAATTCGTTTTTAATGTTCGAGATGGCAACATCATCAAGGTGTCTGATCGCCACGCAGGAGACCCGGGTTCAAATCTTGATTAATGGTGGATTTTTTTCCCGGTGCAACTGTCGTTTTTTATTGAATAAAATCTAGAAATAGTCGGGTACAGAAAATTGTAAGACACATTCAAGATCTTTTAGGATCTTTTTATTTTATCTTTGAAAGTAAATATCTCGTGACCCAACGGTTGAAGAAACACGGTCCTGAAACATTTTTCGTTTGTCCAACGAATTTTCGTATTCGACTATTTCTAGGTTTTATTAAATCAAAAAACAGTGAGATCGAAAATACATTTTTCGTGGTAATTATTTACTTTCACGGCTTTTCCGAATTCTACAGTTTAAAAAATTTTTTTTTTTCGAAAATGTTTGTTTGGTTCTCTACATGAAGAATGAGGTAGGGGAGGTCAGAAAATGTTATCAAAAATATATTTTTTTACGTATTTTCGAAATTAACCCCTTGCCGTGCTTTAACGAGTCTGACTCGTGATGAAAATTTTGGGCCAAACATGAATATAACGAGCCAGGCTCGTGAATAGATCGTCGGGCCAAACGTAAACATCACGAGCCGAGGTCGTTCACAGATAGTCGGATTAAACATAAACATCGCGCATCAGTCTGATTTGTTTACCACGCGTTGACGCGTAACACTTGGGCCCGATTTTCGTCGAGCTAAATGGCACGGCAGGGGGTTAAAAAAAAAATGTTTTTCTTGTTTCGGAGTTTCGGGAGTTTTTCTAAAAAAAAACCACCATCAATAAGGAGGGGGGGGGGGTTTAAAACTCGTGGGCAAGATAAACCGTTCTGTGCATGACTACGTGTGAATGCCCGAAGCGGGACCCGACGGTCGTTCGGGAACCTCTAATCTCTGGCCGGACGAGCTACGATGTCCTTGACGACATCAGCGAATGCGAGAGAGACGGCGCTTTTAGCGCTTGCTCTGGAGCGAGAGAGAACGTGTGTGAATGTGTACGAGAGTGAACGTGCGTCCATGTATATGCTCACATATGCCGCGTTGTGTCGCGATATATATAATTAAAATAGCGACTATTATGAAAAATCAATTAATTCTATCTTACATCTTACATTTATTCCATCTTGCATCCGACATTTATTTCATCCTACATCTGACATTTATTCGATCTTACATCTTAAAAATATCAGAAATGTCAATCTGGCCTGGTCATATATATATAACATCGAAATCTCGTCCACCACGTGCACGGGGCGGAGCCTCCGGGCTCAGCTGTTTAGAACCGGAAGCCAGCCATTTTTTTTCACGTCCACATTCGCGAGGACTGTAATACCGACAATTTACATCCACAAGTCGGTAGGCCGGAATCTGCAGCATCGATTGTTTCACATCTACCTTTTTTAGTTCGCGGCTCGCCGCTACGGGTAGTGGCGCTGCAAAAACATCCACCACCAAAACAGGCTCCGTGGTACATCTCTCCTCTAATCTCTGCGTGTGCACGCAGAGATGAGTAGGGAGATGGCCAGCGCTCGGGTTTCACCAGCCCCCTGGCACTCAGCACACGAGCTAGTCTCTCGATTACGCCAGCCGCTACGTGGCGCTGACAGTACTACGCGCCGTCCATACTGCGGTTGCGGCACGCTTTTGGCATATTTTATTTCATAACCAATAACTTAAGAATAATTGAATATATACATACAAGTGTAGTCAATATGTACAAAATTTTTAGCCTGTTGTCTTAATGATAAGTCTAATAAATATACAACAGGCTAGAAATTCTGTACATATTTGATAAATTTACATGTATATGTTCGACTATTTTTTAGTCATTTGTTATAAAATAAATATTGTCAAATTATTTCTCCGGAATTATATCTATATTTCATCATAAAGGTAGGACAGGTAGGAAATTTAAGGTACACAACAGGATCGAATATCACCAAAAATATATTTTTTTATTTAAAATATAGTTTATGTTTTACAGTGTTTAGCCATCTTTTGTTCCGATTTGATTATTTTTCTGTTGCTCCGAGTTAAGCCGTGAGCAGGATTGATGCATGCGCTTTCCCGTATCAAAAAAACACTGGAATTTCGAGTGTTTACACTACACTCGATCGAGTGTAGTGTAATTTCGTATACTCGATCCAGTGTTACACTGGGATTCGAGTGTTATACACTTGAATATGAGTGTTACACTGAAATTCGAGTGTTACACTGGAATTTTTAGTGGTAACGCTACACTTGATCGAGTGTAGTGTAATTTCGTATATAGTAGCCAGATAATTTTATCAAAAGGAAGTTCAAAATATCCGATCTCATTCTGAAGATTAAAAATACTGGTCTTGAAATTAATATGGGCCATTCCAATTAGAAACATTCTTTATATTTCATTTTTGAAATTTTTATCAGCCATTTCTTCAAATTTTCGAAAATAAATAGTGTCACGAGAAAAAAAAAGACGAGAAAAAATAGTGTTACGCGTTAGAATAGCCCATATAAATTCCAAGACCAGTATTTTTAATCTTCAGAATAAGATCGGATATTTTGAACTTCCTTTTGATAAAATTATCTGGCTACTAGAGAAAAAACGAAACAAGAAAAAAAAAACAAATTGAGTCGGAATGACCAATATTACTTTCAAGATCAGTATTTTTAATTTTAGGATTGATATTTCAAATCTAAAAAATTATCTCACAAAATTATCCGGGAATAAGAAAAAACCGAGAAACATGTTTATATATCGGCGTGGAACGGCCCATAACTATTTCAAAGTCAAACCGTAAGATTTTTTTTTTCATGCACAAAGGTGCCGAGGACTCATTGAGATACTTCTTGGATTTTAAAGATGATTTCAAGAGACCCGAATGGGAATATTACTAGAGAGTCGATAAATCCTGTGTATTTTAAAAGGGAAAAATGACCCCTGCTGGTAATGGCCGGTTTTAAAGACGGCGGGCTGCCAATGTAGGGAACTTTTTTTTAAATTATTTAGAGCCAATCTGGGAGGGAAGTGGGTCAAAATTCGTCCGAGCCCTATATATAAGGATCACTCTAGTATTACATAGCAAAATCGAAAAAAACCGATTTAATTTTTTTTCACGACGTTGCACCAAATCAATAAAATTGAAAAAAATCGGGAGTAAAGGGACATAGGAAATCGATATTGTGTAAGAGTTTTATAATTGTACTCCGAAAGGAACCCAATGAAATGGCCATTTTGATTTTTATTTTCTTTGTTAAAAATCAAGTTTTGGACAGGAATATTTGTAAAGCTATTCGTTCGATGGCTCTTGTCAATAAGAATTTGGGAAAAAATTGCCGAAAATCCATAGCGAATATCGAAGTTAAAAAAAAATAAAAACTGAAAATCACATTTTTTCCGATTACTCGGGAGATAATTGGGTTAGAGCGTTGAAATTTTCAGGGAAATTGTTTTTTTTAGTGAAGATACAATAGGCTCAGTGTCATTTAAAAACTCGCTTAACCGTTTGAGTCCCAAGCAGCGCGATCGCGCTGTTCAGATTTTATGTCGAGAAAACCCAGCATCGCTTACGGGTAAGCGCGATCGCGCTGTTCGGGATTCTTCGCCAGTGTTTTTTCAATATCCCCTGGGACTCAAACGGTCAAGGCAGTATTGGTATGCTTATCCGGCTATGCCCTTTCGCGTCAACTTTTCGACGGTGTCCTAGTTCCGGTGGAATTGCTCATATCTATGTGTATTTGGGGCATGGCTAAATTTTGTTATTATCTTCGTAAAAATAAGGTTTATACCCATTAAATCTATATGGAATTAGATTTTTATAGCAATAATTAGTCATCCTGCCAATATAATCACCCAGAGATAGATAAATTGCATGGATTTGAAACGGAAAACTTAACCTGGTTAAAATTCTACTAGAAAATTCGCTCAAAGTAGGCTCAACTTTTTTTTGGTATCGATGAGAACCTCGTCCATTTTAAAATTGTCAAAACAATGGATAAGTTATAATCTAATTAACGTATCATCGCAGTGATCTACCGTAATAATATATTTCTATATACTTACTTTTGTACATTACTCTTATTTAGGTAAAAAATATTATCATTTGATGGGGCATCAATATTTTGTTACGACGCACATTTGCGATTGAACCGAGTAAGGCAATCTGTTCACAAAACGTGTCGTCATAGATGCGTACAAGATTACTTGCTGCAGTATACATCGGATACGCATCTATGACGAGAAAATCTGTGTGCAGACAACCTAAACATGCGGTATTTTGCAGAATTCAGATGCAAAAGTGAGTTCAGTAGCACACCTGAAGGAATTACCAGATAGCACAACGAACCGCGCATTACTTTTCCACGGTAACCTCTTACTAAACGCACGCTAATATTTAACATCAAGCAAATCATGTCATTTTTGTCGCCCTCAGGTAATCTCATCAAAACTTATATATTCTTGTTAGAGCCCAATTTTATCGAAATCATGTTCACATAAGTTTTTCGGTTGACTGGTTCATCATATATATGAAAAACTTGATTTACAAAAACAAAAAATTGAGACCTGAAATTTATAATATTATTAAGGCAAATAAAATCTAACATCACATCAAAACACTGACCATTCATTTTATACCAATAGAACAATTTCGTTGACTTAGCTTGGCTGATTTCATTGGCTTGTATAAACAAACTTAACATTTCAAGAAAACCGTATTGTTTACTGAAGAAGAAATTTCGAAGTTTCAATTCATTTGTTATCCAGTATATGTGGTTTCACAATCTTCTTGCTTTTCGAGGTCGTAGCGGGTTCCATGTTACTCTTGTGTTGTCTGTTACAGATACTATATTTATGCCTCCCATTTGGAGGCCCTTGATGGCGGACTGCATACAATTTAAAATATGTAAGCTTATTTACCGATATTCGTCAATTATTCCAATTAAAAAAATTTATTACAAACCATTCGGCCGGGTCCCGTGCCGCGGACTCTCACTCTCACCATTTTGAAACCTTGTTCAATAGCTTTCTGTGGACAAAATTTTAGTCTTATTTTTGTCTGCAATTTCACCATTCGTCAAAGATTCTTTGTTGTCAGTTGCACACGCCACCAAGAGGAAATAACATCCGTAATGCACGAAAGAAAGTTTGTTCTTATTATATGACAACTTAAAATAAAAGAATATCGGAATTACGGTTGTTGTGGGGTCTAGCCGTCGGGGGTGAAGCATGAAGGGGGTGCCCTATGCTTATGCACGGAACCGATGAATGGTTCTCAACTGTTTGTCGTCAAATTATCGTCGTATTTAATGTCATTTTTCGAGGAAAAAATCCACATCAGTTTAAAAGAATATGCATTTTTGACAAAGTGATGGTTACAGGAATTATTTCTATTAGTTTATGGCATTGTTTTCGATAATTCGTTAGAGATCAATTATTGCAAGACGAACTGGCACCAACGTAAATTATGACCTACGATAATATGCTTGGGTTGAGCACCAGTGTCACAGAGCTGTCATATACGCGCTTCGTTCCTAGCCTCAAAATCGAAGTGTTTGTTTATGAACCATGAACATCGGCCCGGGAAACATGCATAATTATCATATGTCGCTAAGGTAGGAAGCGCTTGTGCCGGCTACGCTGTTGCCGTGCTTCCGAAGCCTTAGATTTTGTGTGCTCATTTTTTGGAAAATTCCCGATTAAAATCATGAATAACTTTGAATCGGTACTGCAAATTATTATTTTCAAGGCACCAAAAGTTAGTCTGATATTGCATTTAACCGTATCTGATTTTTCAACTCCGTGGCATCGTTTTCTCGGCAGATATATATAATATACTGAAAATTTTTCGGAACATTCAGATAAACATAATGTGATGAGCACACCAAATACTCCAACTTTGCGATTTTTTTCTAAATAACTGTACTGTGGATTGTTTTGAAATTTGACAGATTGATTAGTAAAGGGATCATGAACGTTCACAAAAAATTTCATCTCAGTGACATCGTTTCGTCCTAACCCCACAACAACCTTAAGCAGTCAGCTAAAAGAATTGGAGTATTGCTTCGTCATAGAAGAAGTCTGGGAGGAAGAACTGGGGGTTGTTAAAGTGAATGTTGCTTGTCAGTCATGGACGTACGGTACTTAGAGTAATAGCGGTAGACTGTGCTGCAATATTAGTTCCCTTCCTTGCATTTTTGAAGCCCTCAACTCCACTAGAGCGCAACAACTTACAAAGACCTGGAATCAAACATTTGGATTTATTGTGAGAAGGTTTTGACATGATTGATCGTACCATTAACATTACATCTCATGGTGGCTATTATCTACCTTTGTGATCAGTAACGGAGATAATAGTGTTGTTCTTTGTGACCCTAATGTTCACAATAGGTATTTCTTTGAAGGGAATGCCATTAAATAATCTGTTTGGCGTGTTTTCATCGGGGAACATGTCAGACCTGTGAAACAATGAGGAAAAATGTTGCAGTCAGTTAGCTCAACAAGGATGGGCACCTCCTAAACAGAAAAATATTCCAAATACTTTATCCATGGGACGATTATAGATTATTATACCTACAACATAAGTGGGTTCATCGTGGAAGACTGATTTCTCTAAGTAGTACATAGTGATTGCCGTAATGTAGAAAACTCATTTCTGTACCAGAATTAGTCATAGTACCTTAGATTGGAGAAAATTTTCAATCTTTTCCTATTCAAATGGTGCCCCGCTCTAGATGTCTAGTTACTAAATAAATTTTGACTTGTTTTGCTCCGATAGCAGGCAAAACTAATACGGTTACGTTGCCAACTGCTCGGATCAAATATGCGGATGAATTGATAAATATAGTTACAAACTGTATTGAATTCATACTATACGTTTCGATCCCTCTTACTCAAAATTTCTGTAATTTTAACAGCAATTATATTGTGAAAATTTGCATTCTATGACTTCATAGTTTCTAGACTTCTACCACCAGGAAACTGTTTTCTATTTTGGAGGTTCGAACTGGGAATCAAACTGAGAGAGCATTTTTTTTAATTCTTCATCATGTATATATAGGTTGTGTATGCGTTGTCTTGCAGAATTCAAATGTCTATAATTTAAGAATGGTTCAAGGTAGACCAGTCAAAGTTTACACACATAAGAATTCCTATAATCTGTTCGTAATCAGTCATTTCTGGCATAATTGATGCATCCACTCAAATCTGAAAGCAAGGTTCAATTTATAAAAATTGCAATATTCACCGAAGAACTGCAGGCTTAAATTAGAATAAACGACTAGCTTAAGCTGAAGTACTGATAAACGGAAGTTATGAGAATGATCGAACGTTTCCGAAAGAACCCAAAGATCAACTCATCTTGAGTGATCAACATGATGACGCAATCAGTTAATTTAGTTCAATTTAGATGGTAAATTTTTATTACTTTCTTATTAGGTTCTTCAGGTTATTTCACACACACACGTACCAACTGTACCCACACGCGCACAAGCTTTAATATATACATGATAGAAGTGATAATCATTGAACCTTGAAAAATAAAAATGTAAATTACCAAAAATTGCAAAAGAATGTTTTTTTAACATTATTTTGGTATCTTGACCATTTAATTATGCAACTTGAAGACAAAAGATATAGTTTCCCATAAGAGAAACCTCATAAACTGTAAAACTGGAGGAAGTCATGATACTTCATAATCGACAAGAAAATAATTAGAACAGGAATAACAAGAAAAACGACACACGGATAGAAAAGTATTTTTTTTTCTGAGCATAGAAAAAAAACGTGGGGAATGATTTGATTATGATAACCGTTGCAATAGTATATAGGTATTATAATTCAGATAAGCCTGGAACATGAATGTACTACATGACAATACAATGAAATGTTGATTAACGTATAGAATATAACGATACGATAAAGAAGAATTGAAATTCTTTTGGCTAGATGATAGTAATGGTTCTCTATCAGTGCTCTCAAGCGTTGTACGGAAAATGATGCTGGAATAAAAATCTTTCCCATTCAAAGAAATAGCATATGGATAGTCAACATTGCAACATTTTGATACTATTGGTGGCACTTCAATTATAGATGAATCTCGAACATTGGGGTAATCGTTAGCATACCGCCACTCATCTAAAAGCATTATAATAATAGTAAGCCTTAATGATTATGTTAACTAGAACGACTTACTTAATGATGACGTTATCAATGTCAACGACATTTTCACCCTCAGTTCCTTCATCTGGTGCAGGTAACGATGCCATCATTGTTTTTCGATCCTCGATCTTCAGCAACCCTGTGGTCACGTGAAGATGCTTGAAGCATGTTGGTTTTGTGATGAACAGAAGCGATTTTGAAGCAGATTTATTGCAACAACTTGCATTCGTGAAAGAGTTTCTAAGCAACTTTATAGCCGACTGGAACATTGTTTAACTAATGTATTTACTGAACTAATAAATCATGAAGCTTCGACGGCTTCTAGACTCGAAAAGCGGTGAGGGTTGCAGTGCTGCCCGATCAGGCCGTGGACATCAATGGTTTTGGCAGAGATGACAGATAAGTAGAGAGATGGCTAGCGCTCGGGTTTTACTCAAATTGTGGTGGCACCTTTTTTCGCGTAGCGGCCAAAGCCCGAAACAGCGAATGTGCTTTGGCGGAAACACCCGAGCAAAAGAGGGGAAATGGTGCTACCGTGGACGGGGATAGCATGTGATACGGCGAGCGCCTGTCACGTAGCGGTCAGAATGCCGAAACAGAAAATGTGCACGGGTCACTTGCCACGTTCTCAACAGCTGACAAAATGAGGGCCTCAACTGTGGGGCTAACTTTTCAATGAAACTATCATAAGTCGATAGTACATTGAAAATTATTAGACACCTGTCCCGGCTTCTTTGTAGGTGGGCAATCCTTTAATGATTATTATTTTTTGTTAACACGGTTGTGGCGGCAGATGAAGGAGGTGCCACGGTGCCAGTCGCGTGCTGTGCTATCACCAAGGAGACTAGAGGACAGGAGACCGAACTATGGTTACGGGATATGTGACGAATTCTAAGCCTCAATGTTAGTTCCGAGAGTGGCCAAAGCAAGCGCAAGTATCCGAGCGAGGGCCTCGGAGGTACCTACATAAAGTTAGCCGATCGAAGTAACCGATTTGATTTCTAAAAATTGCAAATAATTGTCGGTAAATTGTCGGAAATTGTCGGACCAAAACTAGAAATTGTCGGACCGACGTTTACTTGTAAATAAATAAACAAATTTGACCGTCACGTTAGCCGGTAATTTTTAAATATCAACCGAAACTAATGGTTTTGGGGTTTAATCGATGGGGAATTTTTTGTCGGAGACGAATATAATAATAGAATAATTTGTCGGACCTTATTTTCCGAGATAATCACAAAAAACTAAATTGGGTCATGCAGATGGCGCTGTGGGGTCAGCTTCACGTAGTTTTTTCTTTATAACATCGACAATTCTTAACGGATTTACATAAAACAAAGCCCAATCGATTAAGAAAAAGCCACTCTAATTTGTCGGACAAGCAGCGTAATTTGTCGGACGTTAATTACGAAATTACGGATTTTAATAGTTTTACGGGTAGTGCTGGTTGCGTCGTTTTCCTTAATAAAATAGGCAATTCCCAACGGATTTACACGAAAGGGGTCCTAATCAATTGAGAAACGACCTCCAAAATTTGTCGGACTATCAGCATAATTTGTCGGATGTTAATTACGGAAATACGGAATTTAATAGTTTCGCGGATAGTGCCAGTAACGTTGTTTGCCCAACTTATCCGAGAGACGGCGCTGCGAGGTCAGCTTCACGTCGTTTTTTCTTTATAACATCGACAATTCTTAACGGATTTACATAAAACAAATGTCAATCGATTAAGGAAAAGCCACTCTAATTTGTCGGACTAGCAGCGTAATTTGTCGGACGTTAATTACGAAATTACGGATTTTAATAGTTTTACGGGTAGTGCCGGTCGCGTCGTTGTCCTTAATAAAATGGGCAATTCCCAACGGATTTACACGAAACTGGTCCCAATCAATTAAGAAACGGCCCCTCAAATCTGTCGGACGATCAGCGTAATTTGTCGGACGGTAATTACGGAAATACGGAATTTAATAGTTTCGCGGGTAGTGCCAGTGGCGTTAGCTGCTGAAAATTATCCGAGAGATGGCGCTGCGAGGTCAGCTTCACGTAGTTTTTTCTTTATAACATCGACAATTCTTAACGGATTTACATAAAACAAATGTCAATCGATTAAGGAAAAGCCACTCTAATTTGTCGGACTAGCAGCGTAATTTGTCGGACGTTAATTACGAAATTACGGATTTTAATAGTTTTCCGGGTAGTGCCGGTCGCGTCGTTGTCCTTAATAAAATGGGCAATTCCCAACGGATTTACACGAAACTGGTCCCAATCAATTAAGAAACGGCCCCTCAAATCTGTCGGACGATCAGCGTAATTTGTCGGACGGTAATTACGGAAATACGGAATTTAATAGTTTCGCGGGTAGTGCCAGTGGCGTTAGCTGCTGAAAATTATCCGAGAGATGGCGCTGCGAGGTCAGCTTCACGTAGTTTTTTCTTTATAACATAGACAATTCTCAACGGATTTACATAAAACAGATCCCAATCGATTAAGGAACGGCTCCTTTAATTTGTCGGACTATCAGCGTAATTTGTCGGACGTTAATTACGAAATTACGGATTTTAATAGTTTCGCGGGTAGTGCTGGTTGCGTCGTTTTCCTCAATAAAATGGGCAATTCCCAACGGATTTACACGAAACTGGTCCCAATCGATTGAGAAACGGCCCTTCAAATCTGTCGGGTGATCAGCGTAATTTGTCGGACGGTAATTACGGAAATACGGAATTTAATAGTTTCGCGGATAGTGCCAGTAACGTTGTTTGCCCAACTTATCCGAGAGACGGCGCTGCGAGGTCAGCTTCACGTCGTTTTTTCTTTATAACATCGACAATTCTTAACGGATTTACATAAAACAAATGTCAATCGATTAAGGAAAAGCCACTCTAATTTGTCGGACTAGCAGCGTAATTTGTCGGACGTTAATTACGGAAATAGAGATTCAAATAGTTTCGCGGGAAGTGCCGGTGGCGTCGTTGTTCTCCATAAAATGGGCAAATCGTAACAGATTTTCATCAAACCGGTCCTTATTTATTGAGAAACGACCCCTTGAATTTGTTAAACTATCAGCATAATTTGTCGGACGTTAATTATGGAAATAAAGATGCAAGTAGTTTCGTGGATAGTGCCGCAAAATTATTTAAATCTTTACTTCCGTAATTAACGTCCGACAAATTACGCTGATAGTCCGACGAATTGAAGGAGCCGTTCGTTAATCGATTGGGATCTGTTTTATGTAAATCCGTTGAGAAGTGTCTATGTTATTTAGAAAAAACTACGTGAAGCTGACCTCGCAGCGCCATCTGCATGACCCAATTTAGTTTTTTGTGATTATCTCGGAAAATAAGGTCCGACAAATTATTCTATTGTTATATTCGTTTCCGACAAAAAATTCCCCATCGATTAAACCCCAAAACCATTAGTTTCGGTTGATATTTAAAAATTACCGGCTAACTTGACGGTCAAATTTGTTTATTTATTTACAAGTAAACGTCGGTCCGACAATTTCTAGTTTTGGTCCGACAATTTCCGACAATTTACCGACAATTATTTGCAATTTTTAGAAATCAAATCGGTTACTTCGATCGGCTAACTTTATGTAGGTCTCGGAGGTCCTCGCTATGCCTAGAGTGCGGAGAGCACGCGGTATAGGGGTGGAGGGTACCCCTCGTCGCCAATACAGCTGATCAAACCGGTTTTGAGTAAAGTGACAGGAGGGACATTGCGTCCATTTCGATCACCACGAAAATCAGTAAGTATTATGTGGATAAATAGTTTTAGATTTTTAACTGTATGAACCCTAACCTATAGCTCTGCGATTAGTTCAAATTTCGTTAAACTTGATTGTTAATTTTTATTATCTTTATATGTATAATAGAGTAGTGAATGAAGAAATTAATTCTTTTTTTAGGTTTAGTTGATCCCACGGTAGATCAAATACATATGAAGAGTAAACATTTTGGATAATATATTCTTTCATACTCCAGGTTATATTTTTTTTTTAATTCTCCAGAATCAATCAAACAGGAAGAATGATGCCGAAGCGGTGTACCGTTGATAGATGTCGGACTGGGATGCGCTTAGATTGTAAGCAAACTCAATCTGTTGCGAATTAAATTCCTGTATTTTTGACGCCCAAGGTGAGTGAAGTTTTATTTTTCAAATGTGCTGTGTCATTCACACGAGGCAAACCTTTCCCTTTCTGTGAATTTTGCTTTTCTAATCGTCGAAACGTTTCTATTTTGATCGCTGTTGCTTGGACATAAATATCAATCATTTAATGTCTCGCAAGATCCGGACCAGCTGGAGCAGTGGAACACGGCTCTTCGTGGCAATACAAGAAAACTTTCGACCGCTAACTTTGTGTGCCGGCTGAACTTCCGTACCAAGGATTCCCAGAACTCATGTAACGGTTATCAGCAATGGAACTAGACAAACTCTGGAACGAGGTTGCAACCGCTTGAATAATGGTGCTGTACTATTCACTTCGACAACAGAGTCAAAGGTAAATATGTTTCAGAACGATTACTTAGCATGTATAAGATACATTAAACAAATTGAAAAATTTGAAAAAACTTCTTACTGCTGAAGTTCTCTCGCATAATAAATGAGCTCATATGGAAATTTGAAAATGATCAAATATTTCTCGACATTATGTTAGTTCATTAATAATTTGAATTGTGACCGTTAATGTTGATATATTCTTCAGGACTCTTACAAAGCCTTAAATTCTCGTCGTGAGACGTCTTTTACCGTCTCGAAAAACCCTTAGAATGCAGATCATCTTACTGTTCAATTATTGACGTCTCCCGTCTGAATTGAAGGCTTTGTAAGAGTCACAAAGAATATATAAACATTTACGGTCACAATTCAAATTATTAATACACTAACATGATGTCGAGAATTATTTGATCATTTTCAAATTTCCATATGAGCTCATTTATTATGCGAGACAACTTCAGCAGTAGGAAGTTTTTTCAAATTTTTCAATTTGTTTAATGTATCTTATACATGCTAAGTAATTGTTCTGAAACATATTTACCTTTGACTCTGTTGTCGAAGTGAATAGTACAGCACCATTATTCAAGCGGTTGCAACCTCGTTCCAGAGTTTGTCTAGTTCCATCGCTGATAACCGTTACATGAGTTCTGGGAATCCTTGGTACGGAAGTTCAGCCGGCACACAAAGTTAGCGGTCAAAAGTTTTCTTGTATTGCCACGAAGAGCCGTGTTCCATTGCTCCAGCTGGTCCGGATCCTGTGAGACATTAAATGATTGATATTTATGTCCAGGCAACAGCGATCAAAATAGAAACGTTTCGACGACCAGAAAAGCAAAATTCTCAGAAAAAGAAGGTTTGGCTCGTATGAACGACACAGCATATTTGAGAAATGAATCTCCACTCACCTTGCGCGTCAAGAATACAGAAATTTGCTTCCCTTCAACCAATTTAATTCGCTTACGATCTGAGCACAGCCCAGTCTGACATCCATCAACGGTATACCGCTTCCGCATCGTACGTCCTGTTTCATTGATAATTCTGGAGAATAAAAAAAAAACATAACCTGAGACATGAAAGAATATATTATCCAGAATCATTTCTCATCATATGTATTTGATCTACCATGGGATCATCTAAACCTTGAAAAAGAATTCGTTTCTTTATTCACTTCTCTATTATACATATAAAGATAATGAAATTTAACAATCAAGTTCAACGGCATTCGAATTAATCGCAGATCTATACTTCAGGGTTCATACAGTTAAAAATCTAAAACTATTTATCCACATAATACTTACTGATTTTCGTGGTGATCGAAATGGACGCAATGTCCCTCCTGTCACTTTACTCAAAACCGGTTTGATCAGCTGTATTGGCGACGAGGGGTACCCTGTACCCCTATACCGCGTGCTCTCCCCACTCTAGGCATAGCGAGGACCTCCGAGGCCCTCGCTCGGATACTTGCGCTTGCTTTGGCCACTCTCGGAACTAACATTGAGACTTAGGATTCGTTACATATTCGTAAGCCCAAATCCGGGCAAGTTCGGTCTCCTGTCCTCTAGTCTCCTTGGCTATCACCAAGCGCCGATGGCGCAGGGCGAAAGTGGTAGCCCAGCAATCATGATGTCGCTAGTTCGGATCATGTTGATTTTATTTTATTTTATTTTTTTTCAATTCTTATTACTGCAATCGTGCTAACAATTATTTTATGACGCTCCCCCCGTGATTTCGTTTTTTTTTTAAACGCAATTAAAACAGCATATACTCGGAGTCCCAAAAATAGCGAAAAAGTGTAGCACAACGTTCTCGAGAATATAGTCTATTAGGTATTCATGTTTGGAAATTTGTTAACCGATGGAAATTTCAGATCAAACTTTGATCATTCTCAAAAGATTTTGCGTTTGAAACACAAAACCCTTTCCCTTTCCACATTGTTAATTTACGCAAATTTTGTATTATTGTATTTCTTTCGAGATGCTCTCTCTCTCTGTCTCTCACACTAAATCTCTCTTTTTCTTTATTTTTTAAGGAGTTTCACTTCTATCATGTGCACGGTGCTGCACACGTCTGTTTTTTTTTCTTTCGTCCGTCCCAGCTGAAGAGTTCGGCAAGCTGGTCCGTCCACAACTTTTTCATCATGGACGTTACCACTGGATTTACCTCATTCCCGCCTATTGTTGCCTTAAATGAAATAGAATTGTAAATAAACGAGACGTAGAATTACTTTGTTTAGCAGTATTACTTTTCTTCGTGGCTTTCTTTTGAGGAAGACTTTAATCATTTCCTCATCACAACTCGCACTATCAGTGCAGCTGAAATTTTTTTTGGCCTTTTGTTGTCGCTGTTTTTTGGCCTTTTGGATGTTAGCACTCTGACTCAATTTTTTCACTAAACTAATAATGAAAGCATACACAATGAAATAGAAATAAGGATCTCGTTGTTCGTCAATAATTGGACATTATTCTCGACAGTTTTTTGATTCATATCCTACTCGTGTTCTACCGCGCAGACGAGGCAACATGGCCGACAAACCCCCATGGGCTATATCTCAAGTAAAAAAAAATTCAAATTGAAACGCTCAACAAAAGCGACATATTTTGCCATACCAACTACGACATTAATTGGTATGAGAAGCAATAAAATTAAATATTTTGAATTATACGTCTATGTGATATCATTTTACCTGGATTGATCGTAATCAGCGCACGTTCTACAGGGTGTCCCATTTTTATTTATACTTTCGGTTTCTACGAAAAATAAACGTTTAATTAAAATATAATTCGAGTAAAACTTGTAGGATTCGGAGGGGGAGATCCGAGAAGAAAAAAAAATTGTTAAATTTCTAAAATTGTGGCACTAGGGTGCACAACATGTTTTTTTGAAATAGAAACCATACTTTCAAAAAATCTTAAAAAATAGTTCTCGTCAATACTAACAACTCTTACATGAACAATTTTCCGCTTCCATTGTAATCATTGAACATAGAAATGTCGCTACAACGCTGTTGCAATGTTGCAGTGCAACATTAAAATAATTGAGCTTAGGTATGTCAATGCAGCGTTCATGGAATATTACACTGCAACTGCAATCTAAAAACATCGCTGCAATGCTGATGCAATAATTTGTGCTGTAGGGGAAACGTCATCAAACTCAGTGTTTGTAACTGAGAAAAAATAGTAATTATGCAGACGGCCGAAAGCTTGAAAATCTTTGAATTTTACTAAAAACTTTTTATATTCAACTCTATTCGAATAGTTAACGAAAGAAACAGTTTTATCGTTGTTTCCTACGAATTTGGTCAAAAAAAAATCACGACAAGTCCTCAACATCGATTTTTCGTTATCTGTCCCGTTTCATCTCCAAGTAAAGAAACTCACGAGTTGAGAATGTATAATAAACGTTGCGAAAATTTCAGTTAGCGGTACGAAAAGGGTCATTTCAGTAATTGAGAAAAGTTTTATCCACGAAAAGTCATTTATTGCGATAAAAAAATTGATTTTGTCGTAAACAAAATATATGTACAATTACAACCAGGTAAGTTCTATGTTACCATTTCAGTAATAATTATTTACAAGAGACATCAACAGTTAATATCATCGAACAATAAATATTTACATATTAAAATGATTTGTACCAAAGGTAATCTAGTTTTCCGTAGATATTTGGATCGCATTGTTTGATCGAAACGTGTGAGCTCCGAATTCGATTGAATCAGTCCCACCGTCCGCCTTTATCCCGCATAGGAATATTTGGAGGTTTCCGATGGATGGAATACCCTTCGGATGTGTTGTGTTGTCATTCGGAGTATCGCGAGGAGACTTCTGGGACGGAGTTCTCAACGACGAGTTTCGCGAGTTTTGTCTCGTCTTTCCTTCGTGGTGTTCATTCATTGATGCTCTACGGTCATCGTCGTTTCTTGAAACGCCGTTACTGTAATGCAAAAATTACCAAAGAAATCAGTAAAACCATTATTGAAAATATGTTTTTCATGTAATGATCAATTTGAAACAAAGTAAAACTGGACGAATATGAAGTTTAACGTTGAAGAAAATGTATAAAAAGTTAAAAATTGAAAATTAAAAGATTTAAAAAAAAAATAGTTTACTCACGAAGATTCGGGCGAAGGTTCTCGTACTATCGGCGTCGGTACGTACGCCGGTGGCGGCCCAGCGGGTTGAACAAACTCGTGATTCATCTGGTATCCATTCCTCGGTGCTTTGCGGTGATCATCGTTTCTTGCAACGCTGTTACTGTAATGCAAAGATTACCAAAGAAATCGGTAAAACCATCATTGAAATACTTTTTTTCATGTAATAATCAGTTGAAAATAAAGTAAAACTATACGAATATGGAGTTTAACGTTAAATTATTTGTATGAAAAATTTGAAAAATAGTTTACTCACGAAGATTCGGGCGAAGGTTCTCGTACTATCGGCGTCGGTACGTACGCCGGTGTCGACCCAGCGGGTTGAACAAATTCGTGATTCATCTGGTATCCATTCCGCGGTGCTTTGCGGTGATCGTCGTTTCTTGGAACGCTGTTACTGTAATGCAAAGATTACCAAAGAAATCGGTAAAACCATCATTGAAATACTTTTTTTCATGTAATAATTACTTGAAAATAAAGTAAAACTGGACGAATATGGAGTTTAACGTTAAATAATTTATATGAAAAATTTGAAAAATAGTTTACTCACGAAGATTCGGGTGAAGGTTTTCGAACTATCGGCGTCGGTACGTACGCCGGTGTCGGCCCAGCGAGTTGAACAAATTCGTGATTCATCTGGTGTCCTTGTTCATCGGTTCTTGCAACGTCGTTACTGTAATGCAAAAATTACCAAAGATATCGGTAAAACCATCATTGAGAATATTTTTTTCGTGTAATAATCAGCTAAAAATAAAGTTAAATTCGACGAATATGGAGTTTAACGTTAAAAAATATATGTAAGGTCTCTGTTTGCCATTATATTTACATTTCTAGAGATTAGTCGGTTCGTGATTTACTAGTAAACAATACCAAGAGTTGCCGAGTACATTTGTGACGAATATATTATTCGATCCTTTCGTGAGGTCACCCATGGTAAATGTCTCGATAAGAACTTTAGCCATAGATACATAGATGGAGGAATGGGACACTTCTTGACTGATTCGTTTTTCAAACTAATACCAAAAAGTCAATAATGTTTTTGTTTTGACATTATTATGTCATTAATTAAAATTTCCACTGCTCAAAATTACAAAATGACATGATTGCTTAGCTTTACTTAGCATGAAGATGAAAAAAAAAAAGTTTTTTTTACCAAAATTCAAAAAATCATAAATAAAAAAAACACAGTTCTGAAAATGTCAGGATCTTTTAAGATCAGTACAAGGTATTATTTTAAAAAATTGAGCTAAACAGTTAATGTTGATCGTCATTTTTCACGAATTTAAAAAATTTAAAATTCTACAAATTTGGCATTTTTTAAAATTTTATTTTAATATATATTTTTTTCTATACCCTAGCAGCTTGGGTGCCGTAGTAAATGCCAATTGATGCCCATTGAAATGCCTATCAGTGACTGGCTAAATGCCGTGGTTATTTGAGGCATTCGCGGTCACTTTGGTAGGCATTTTTGTTCAAATCGTGACGGTAAGTGCCTAAGAGTGACCGACCCCCAATTTCTACCCCAAAGGCCGGCACTCAACGGCATTTTTTCAGGCATTTACCGAAAAAAGAATGCCGGCGAATGCCTAAAAATGCCGCTGAGTGCCTAAAACTGCCGAAGAGTGCCTAAAAATGCCGGTGTGTGCCTGAAAATGCCGTCACATTTCGGCATTTCGGATGATAGTCATTCATGGGCATTCACGGGCACGTTTTGAACAAAAGTGCCTACCACAATGCCTTAGGCATTTTTATGGTGATTTGATAGGCACTCAATCTGCTAGGGTAGCCTCAAGTATGCACTTTAAAACGAATCCGATGAGTTTTTTTTTGCAGCTATGATCGTTTTCGAGATATTTAAAAAAAAACTTGAAGAACTGGAGAAGTAGTGAAATTTTGATTTTGGCATAACTTTTGAAAAAAATGTTTTGAATTTTTTTCCTCTGGTTGAACTTTGTTTTGTAATTAAAGCAAACATCCGACCAAATTGCATCGAAATTGAAGGGGGTTGATTCCAACCATTGGTCGATTTCACATTGAATGACCCATAAAGAATTGAAAATAAAAAATTAAAAACATAGTTCACTCACGATGATTTGGGCGAAGGTTTTCGTATTATCGGCGTCGGTATGTACGACGGTGTCGATCTGGTATAAATACCGGCCGGTGTCGACAGAGCGGGTTGAACAGATTCGTGTTTTATCTGATTGCGTGTTTGATGACTGTATCGCTGCGCCGGTTGAGTCACCAAATCTTTGTTTTGAGCTTCCAGGTCATAAAAAAGATCGAATGGAGGTCTGTAATTTAAAATATTACGTTTGATCAGTCACAATTTTCACAAAACTGTTTTACTTTGAAAGTTGATTATTTTCGCGGTCATTATATGGGTAATCCTGTGCATTTTTTACGTTTTTTGTTTTTCCATTTATTTCTTAATGTGTTTTGATAGAAAAACAAAAAGACCTGACCACCTTTTCTATGTCAAAAAGCTCATCTTTTCGGAAAAAAATAGAAAAACATTTTTGGGCCTTAAAAAATTACTTAAAATCGCATATGAAATAGAAAAGTCAATTTTTCGCCAATGTTTATTTTTTTTAATTTTGCAAGTTTTTTTTTCGAAAAGCTGAGAAAATTTCACGTGTTATATGCAGAAATAAAGTTGGGACCTCTGTAATAACTCAGTTTATATTTTTTCATTCTCAAATGAACCCACCTCATGAATTTATTACTAAGACAAAAAAACCAAAATGATTTTATTAGGTGAATAGTTTCTGCAGCTAATGACGTCGTTTTTTTTCTTCAATTTCATCGTATTTTAAAATGGCATCATTTTCAATTTTTTTAATGAAAAACCAGTAATTTGACTTCTGAGTGCTGTCAAAAATTTGAAAATCAATTTTTTTCAAATACTTGACGTCATTACCTGCAGAAACTTATCACCTAATGAAATCATTTTGGTTTTTTGGTCTCAGTAATACGAATTATTTGAAAATGAAAATATATGAATGGCGGTTTTAGTTGTTTTGTCATACATTTGGTGATTACAGAGGTCCCAACTTGATTTCTATATATCATGTGAAATTTTTTCAGCTTTTCGATAAAAAATACTTCCAAAATTTTTAGAAAATATACATTGGCGAAAGATCGAGTTTTATATTTTAAATGCGATTTTAAGAAATTTTTCGAGGCCCAAGAATGTTTTTCTATTTTTTTTTGAATAACTGAGCGTTGTTTACATAGAAATCATGGTCGAGTCTGAATTGTTTTTTTAAATCAAACCACATTGAGAAATTAATGAAAATAAAAACCATACAAAATTCACAGAACCCATACAATTACAGCAAAAATAACTAAGGGAAAAATCTAAAAAAAATTCAGAGTTTATTTCTTAATGGGGGCTTCCATTTCTCAAAGTTGGAAAAAAAGATCGCTGACATCGACGCCCAAAACCGGTACTCGAATTGGTGGATTCTCTCATATATAATAATATTGTTATTTAATAATAATCAATGTTCCATCGAAAAATGAATGTTGATATCTCCCGTTAATGAAGAAGATAATTGATAGAAATAATGTTATATATTAACCTCAATCGATGATCCTTATCGACGAGATCGCTCCTCTTGCTCGTGCATTCGACACTGAAGCGATCCACCTCTATCTTGATTATTCGACAATGTATGCTCTGTCCGGGATAAACTCTTACATAAAGATCGTCTACACGTCTGTCCGACACATTCTCAACGTGAATAAAACCCGACACACCGTTGTCAAAACGCAATTTAACGCCGATGGCCTTTCCCGGACAGCTGCCCGCGTCGAGATGATCCCAAACGGAACATAGTTCCGGAAAATCTTCTAGCAAACAGAACGGGCATTGCCAAAGACCAGTAACGTCGTTTCTCACCGGATTCGCTTCATCCAATTGTTGTTCTTGCGGTTTTCTCGTACTTATTCCGGTCACAGTTGCCATCATCAGTTTACCGATGTAAAAACTTTCGGATGTTTCTTTGGTAAGCATATCGAAGAGTTTTTCCGGCGTCGGTGATTGATAAGGCGCACGAAGATCTTTGTAACGGCAATTGAGTTCGGATCTTATGTCGTACAAGGTAACGCATTTGTTGCCGAATCCTTGTCTCTCGAGTTCTTCGGCAAACGCGTCGAGATCCAAATCTCTGAGTCTATCCGGAGTTTCCAAAATTTCTTCGAGGGCTCCGGACGAATTGGCCTCCTCGTCGTCGTACGCCAAAGCGTCGACGGCCATTTTTCTCGCCCACTCGTAAGCTTCCGGATGAACTCTGGAACCGTCGAGAACCTCGACGTAAGCCTCGGTACTGTCGCCAAGACGATTGGTGTCGATCTTGATGAATCCGGCGCAATTGATAAAGACTTTGGGCCCCATGTGACAAGCCGTAACGAGTTGGGTACGATTTTTCAGCCTCTGACCCGATTGCTTCATGAGTTTTATGAGAGCCCGTCCTTTTCGCGGTCCCAAACCACAAACGAATTGAACCAAATTTTGCCAGTATGGTATTTCAACGGATTTGTTCAAATCCACACCGACTTCGTTAACTCGATTCACAAATTCGAGATACAAATTTTCCAACAATTCATTCTTCGGCAATTGATCCTGATAATGATTGTATTTCAAGCACAAAATGTCTTCGTCGCTCGTGCACATTTGCGAAAATTCGACGAGAGGATCTTGAAGACGACGCGCCACGGAAATGGCTTCCCTCAACGTTTCCGGATATTCCCGAAATTCGTCCTTGCCTTTGTTGCTGTTGGCGAAAATTTTCGCCAGATCGTTGTCGCAAATTTCCACCCGAATTTCGGGGAAATCTTCTTTCTCGTTCAAAATTTTCACACAATCACGAACATCTTCGGCCAACATGATCGCTTCTCTAGACTCACCGGCCAAGGCGGCGACGTGAGGTTTCTGCGTGGCTATGAAATTTCGTAGGGCCAACATATCAGCTGCTTTCATCATCTTCTCGTTCTGTCGGGAACTATTATTACGTTTGAGAATATGCGGAAGACGCAGATAACCACCGATCTCGCCGTTGGGTTTGATAACACAGGCGAAAGCCGGTTGAGAATGATCGGGAACGTACGACAATCCCATGACTCTGATGCCTTTGCTCGTGTCCCAATCGTCGTCTTTTTCGTTCGCAAATTCGCACGTGTAAGGCGCTACTCTTATCCAATTGTACATTTTTTGGCAACAAGTTCTCATCACGTACTCCAACGATTCCGTCATCAGATTGGCTCGCAATTCTTTCTTCAAATCCGGTATTACGAACTTCGTCAATGCCATTTCCACGCTTCCAATTCTAAGATTGTTCCAATCTTGTACGTGTTTGCTGTATTCGTCACGATCGTACAATTGTTTCACTTCTTCGATATAATCCACGCTCGTGTGACCGTCGATTACGTCGCTGAATTCCATCGTTATCAATTTATCTTTTTCCGCTATGGAAAGTTTCAAAAATTGATCACCCACGAGATCGCGAACTGGTTTGTCCTTAAGATACTTCATGCTGCAAATCGGATGTTGCTCATCGATAATTTCCATTCCCATTTTTGTCGGACGCACGGTCAGTTTTGCTCTTTCCATGTAAATTTCCCGAACGCATTTTCTCACGAGAGGTTCATGCGCCAATTGATAAGCGACCATGTGTTGCGCGGCTCTCGTGAAATCTTCCGGAGTTTTGAATGTGTCGCTCTTATAATCGAGAGCAACCGTCATCGGCTCGATGGATTCTTGTTTGACCTCGTGACGTTGATAATTGTCCCGAAGATTTTTGGCAAAATGTTCGGGACTGAGACCAAATCTTTTTGCCATACGGGCCAGTCCGACTTCTTGACAAATCGCGTAGGGTCCTGTTGAGATGGGGTGTTTAATAATCTCATCGGATTCTTCGACGTCTTCTTCGCCGTTGTCGTCCTTAAGAATCGATTCCTCGAAATTTTCTTCGGCGGTCGTGAATTGTCGGCGTCGTTTCTCCAGTTTTCGTCCTTGCCGGGCTTTTTTAGCTCTTTTGCGTGACAATTGTTGCATATTTGGCAAATCTTGACTGTAGTAGAGCATGAAATGACGATAAACGTCGTTCAGTTCGTCGTTCGTTTCCACGTTTTCGACACGTTCGATGTCGTTGTCCTTGATCACGCGCACGTCTTCCGAGAGAGGAGCATCGGGTTTCTTCATTATTTTTTCCAATTGATAGTCTCGCATTTTTTCGAACAGCGATCGAAGATTTTGTTTCCTCTGTTGCAATTGGCACCACTTGGAATCGTATTTGTACACTTTCCAGAGATCGTTGATGTTCAATTCTGGTTGAACGTACTCCTTTCGGTAGAAGGAGATGAAAGGGACTTCGAAATTTTGATTGCGCATGAAATCCAAGGCGTTGCGGATTTTTTCGACCGTCTGGGGACCTTTTTGGGCGTGTTCCTTTGCCTCGGCGCTAGAGTGGGCGTCTTGGATGGAAATTTTCGGTCGACAGAATGCTTGTTTGTATATCCACGTGGCTTCGAGCTCCAATTCGTCGGAACCGTCCGCAACCGGGGTCACTGGAACGTCACGCAACTGCATACGCTCTGGTATGTCCACGATATGTATCTGTAAACAAAAGATTATTTATATATTTTTTTAATCAACAAAAGAGAATCAATGTTTGCATTTTTTCCGTATATTTTCCAATTTATTTTATCGAAAACTTTAAACTTTTTAGTTCGTATTATTGAAAAAGGTTAATTTTTTTTCGCTTGTGGGGATTAGTAAGCTATTAAGAGAAATATTTGTCGCGAATGTATATTAAAAAATGTTCAATGTTAACATACTATTTTTTTATATATATTTTACAAATTTTTTTACTGAAAACTTTAAACTTTGTTTATTAGCTTTATTTTTAAAAAAATTTCATTATAATATTTGATAAGCTGTTGAGGAAAATATTTCTCTGTATCGCTTATTAAAAACATGCAATGCAATCGTCTTCTTCATATATTTTGCAATTTTTTTTTCGAAAACTTGAAACTATTTGATTTGTATGATTTAAAAAAAATGTTCTCATGATAATTAATATTAATTAAGATAAATATTTTTCTCGTATCTGATTGAAAATTATTTAATATTCAAATCTTCTCCCTCTTATATTTCATTATTTATTGTACAAAGAACACTTTAAACATTTAAATTTTAATTATTAGAAAAATGGATATTTTCCGTTACGATAATTAGTAAACTATTGAGATAAATATTTCTGTCGATAACTTATGACAAACTATTTGATGTTAAAATCTTCTTTTGTGTATATTTAACAATTTTTCTTACCGAAAATTTTTTTATTTGGATTATTTGAAAGAAAAAATTTCTTTCGTTATAATAACTAATAAGCTTATAACATAAATACTTGTCGCAATAGAATAATATAAACTGTGCATTTCGGAAATCGTCTTTTCCAAATATTTTTCAATTTGTTTTACTGAAAACGTTAAACTTTTTTATTTGCATAATTGAAAAAAATCTACATTTATCGTTATGATAATTAGTAAGCTATTGAGAGAAATATTTGCCGCGATGGCATATTAAAGACTTTTTAATGTTGACATACTCATTTTCATATATTTTACAATTTATTTACCGAAAACTTTGAGCTTTGTTTATTTGTATTATTGGAAAAAGAATGTTTTTCATTATAACAATTAATAAGCTGTTGATAAAGATATTTCTCTCGTAATTTAATGAAAATTATTTAATATTCAAATCTTCTTGTCCTTACATTTGACTGATTTTTTTTCCGAAAACTTCAAACTTTCAAATTTTTGTTATTAAAAAGATATATATGTTTGTTTGAAAAGAAAAATATTTATCTCGATAACTTATAACAAGCTATTTATTTTATAATTTATTCTACCAAAAACTTTCTGATTTGTATTATAAATTAAAAAAAAAAAATGTCCGTTATCATAACCAATGAGCTATTAACATAAATACTTGTCGCAATAGAATATTAAAAACTATTCATTCTTAAAATCTTCTGTTTAAAACATTGTAGAATTTGTTCTACCAAAATAAAGTATTGCAAAAAAATATATTGTCGTTATGATAATTAGTAACCTATCGAATTGTTCGTCTCGATGTGCAGAAGGTTCAAGAGACAAAAAAAAAAATACGTACCTCATTGTCAGCATCAGTAAAATGGCCGCGTTTGAGCTCGCTTGGTTCGTAAATCTCAAAGATGGTTTTGTTCGCCGGACGCCTCTTTGTCACTATCTTGCGACGTTGTTTCTCCCCTTCGCCATCTTCCTCCACGTCTACTCCGAGAATATCTTGGGCCTCCTGCAAAGCCCTGGAAAATCAACACAAAAATTATAATTGATTAATTCACGTATTTGGAGAATAAAAAAATCCCTCATTGCTGAAATATTTACTTACGCGTCGAAATAGATGGCCTTCTTTTTAATTTTTTTCGCCGCGATCGGTTGTCCATCGTTATCAACGATGAAATCGTCGTAATCGGATTCGGCGTCTTCGCCTTCCTCCTCGCCCAACGTTTCCGTCTCATTGCATCGAATACTTCTGTGACTCATTGCGCTTTTGCGTTGATTATTCTATTAACGTAAAATAAACAATACTAATCATTTAAGCTGGATTTTCTTCTAACTCAGCGAGTAATAATTAAATAAACTTACATTATCGAATGGCTCATTTACAATTGCATTGCGCCCTTCTTCGGACAGTTCGTCATCCTCGTCCGTTTCCTGTTCGTGTACTCGCCGAAGACCCTTGAATCGTTTCTACAACGAATAAAATCGAATAACCATTAAAAATATTTTTAAAAAAGTAAAATGGAAAAAAAAAACATACAAATACGTAGAAATGCGTCCTCAATATCATAACGAAATGTAAATTTACCCTCTCAACGGCAACGCGAACATTTTCCTCCAACAGATCGTAATCGTCATCTTCGTGACGATCGTCAAAATCTTCAACGTTACGTTTTTTTCTCTTTCTCGACCCGGCGGATTCGCCACTGTCTTCCCCATCGCTTTTTTCGATCGGATTGTCGTCTATCGTATCCTTCAGCTCTTCGCGTATTCTCTCTTCGTCATCTGTTGACACAAAAACACAACGTTTATTTTTTGTTTCTAAAAACGGAGCAAATACATTTACATGAATTGTTTTCAACCCCTCGATATATATTTTTTTGAGTGAATGAAAAAGAGCTTCAGCTTATGAAATGAAATGCATTGAACACGTGTGCACCGTTAATTGGCAAAAGCGATATTACGGTAAAATATTTTCATTCATTCCATGGATTTGATTTGATCTTCACGACTGACCATTCCAATAAAACGCGTAAATCTCAAGCGTTTGTGCACTGAACCTACCTTCCTCATCCTCGCCGCTGTCGTTCACCACTTTCGCCCTTTTCGACTTCTTCTTTTTTTCACTCGGAGACAATTCTTGCTCCTCCTGTACCGAACAAATATCAAAAATAAATTATTAATCCGAAACTTAATTTGAAAAAATAAAATAAAATAATTAAATTCGGCAACCTCCGAATATTCGGAAGACTATCATATATCTAATTTTCACTCACGTCGCTCCCCTCCACCGCTTCGAAATCCATGAAGCCTGCCATTTTTATTCTTTCAAAACTTGTTTTTCTTTATTTATTTATGTACTTATTTATTTCTATTTCGAAATCGTCACACCCTACTATCACTTTTTTTTCAAACTCTTTAGCTATAACGTCGAAAAAGAAACTGTGTATACGATGAAATAATTCACCGATAAAGTTCATAGGAGGGAAAATATTCCAAGACGTTTAACGGAAATTTAAGTGAACTCTGAAAATCTTCGTGTAGACTGGAAGAATGTCGGGAGTAAACTAAACATTTCGTAGTCTAATCGGGGCATTTTATAGCTATCTGCCACGTGGGCCAGCCCCGAACGATACCCGAAAGGGTGGTGCCTAAGCGGCGAAGGGGGTTGCCCTCCGTACATTCGGGGTGTACAGCCGTACCAGACGTCAGCGTACGGTCTCGTCGGGGGTTTTCCCGTTCGAAGGAACTTGTCCGATGGCCGATACATCCCCCATACAGCTTCCTACATCCCGACGGCAATAGCCGAAGCACCACGGTGGACAAACATACCTGCGAAAAACCTATTTTTTTTTTTCAGCCGCAATGGACGAGGTGTTGGCCACTCTCGTGTCCTTTCGCGAACAAGCAAGTACACGGCGTGTCGATTGAAGTTCAATCAAGACAAAACCCATTTTCCCCCGTAGACTTTTCCTTCTTTTCGACTCGCCGCGACTTGAAACTGTTCGGGGCGACTTTCGACGGAAAAAACTGCCGGACACATGGAAAATTATTCGATAAATTCTGGCTTTGGGGACAATTGCTGGTCTTATTTTCATAGCTGGAGGTTAGAATATAGAGTTTTATTTGACGTTGCAGGGTAGACGACGATTTTATCGCTTGCGTCATGGATGCGCTTTGTTATTCACATTATTAACATACAAATTGGGGTATTCCCCGTCAAGCTTTGACCCTTGTGTCAAAATTTTTGCCTCCTAATTTTTTACATGAATATATGTTGAAAATAAAGAGACCCGTATTTCAGGGTTTTTCATTCTGAGGCCCCGTTTTTGAGATTCAGTCAAATGAAGTTTTTCAACCATTGACCGTATTTGGTCATTCGAATCGATATATCTTAGCAATGGTTAGTAATTAAGGGAAAAACCACAGATGTTTTTTTTTTCGTTTTTGCACGCTCTATATATACGATCAAGTCTTCACAATTATGTTGTACCTATGAAGCAATTGTTATTAACAATTAAATAATTTGAAATTGTATAAAACTAAAAATATTCATTTTATTTTTACAAATTTTTTTTTTATGGATCTTTTGAACGAAAACAAAAATGTTGAGACCTTACAGAGCTTAGTCCGACGTTTCGTTAAAAAGTTATGGTTTTTTTTTCTCATGAAGGACACGTTTGATGTAAAATAAACACATTGAACCATTAATTTCCGAACGAAACGTCTAGAAAAGTCTGTGAGGTCTTCAAATTTTTGTTTTTTCTCAAGAAATCCATAAAGAAAAGAATTGAAAAAATAAAATAAGCATTTATCGTTTTTTATAATTTTAAATTATTTAATTGCTAATCATTCAATAGGTTGTTCAATAGGTGCAACATCATTATGAATAACTGTATCGTATATAGAGTGCAAAAATGAAAAGGAAACCACTAATAGTTTTTCAATTTTAATCACTAACCGTTGCTGAGATACATCGATTTGTTTAACCGGTGAACCCGTTAAAAAAACTGTAACTTTCGAACCAAGTCGATGCTCAATTACGTTGATGTCTCAAAATTTTCGTTTTTCATCAAGGCATTTTTTCAATACCTATCGTAAATGTCAGATAATTTTGGTAAATGTTTTAAAATTATGAAAGAATATGGAATTTTCAAATCGCTCCGTCCGAATTTGATGTAATGATTCTTCTCGAGAATTTTAATCAACATTCCCGTTTTTTTATGGAAAATTTCGTGGGTTACCTTCATAAAGTAGTAAAATTAATTTTCAATTTCACCCTTAGTGGTCATATTTAACAGGAATCACATCGTGGTAATAGTGGGTCAATTCAATTCGGTCGAACTTTCAAGCAGTATTTAGTGAGAATAAAAAATTCTATTAAGGGGGAAAAATTTCTGCGACATGAATCAAACATTCAAAAATGTACCCAAATTGTTACTTTCATGAAACTTTGAACTCTAAGTATTAATAAAAAATCACTAAAAAATCAACAAAAAAACGTGGTTTCTCACAGAAATGCATGACTCTTCAATTTTCAATACTTTCCCGTAAAAATTTGAGGTATAACTCATGAGATATCGCTCTTGAAGAAAATGATTGACTGCGTACGAAGTTTTTTCTAAAAGTACATTTATTCTGGAGATTGAAGATGAGAATCGGAGCTTTTGAATGAAGAAATCCATGGAATAGGAGCAGCGTGTTTATTCCTCGGAATTCTCCGAATCCTTCGAAAATTTAATCCGGGTAAGATTGATCACTGAAAGTTAGCTCTGATGAAATTCTATATTGTTTTGCGATTCGCACCAAGTTAGATATCCAGCACCGCTGAATAATACTCCATGCCTACAAAAATTCCGGATTCAATCGCTCCAAACCGACGTTGGAACGATAAAAGGGAAATTTTAAAAACAATTTACAATTGTGTGAAATTCCATCAAATGTATGTCAAGAATTTTTTTCTCCTTGTACCAAAATTTCGACTATACGCGTAGTTAACGTTTGCGAAATATCGAATACCAAAGCGGGATTATTTAACCCCGTCGTAATCCCTCACCTAGTTTAATTGCCATTGGCAAGTTTGGTAAAACACAGGTATAGGACCGCCGCCGCATTGTCCGGCGCCTAAGACCCAGTCACCGCTGGCCTGCGCCGCCATCAACCGTAAAAGGTACAAGTGCACGCGTCCGTACCCGAGTATTCGGGTCTCCGGTCAATTTGATCCGTAGCCAGAACAATGACAAATGGACGTGCATGTTCATTATCAGCAAATTGTAAAGAGAAAACACTGTTTTTTTTTTTCAATGTCGTGCTCCATTAGTGTGGGTTTTTACGCAGAATCGTGTAGTTCCGGTAACACCTGATAGGGTAAGAAGAAACGCTTTTACCTTGAATTGGCAAGTTTCTATGGAAAGACATATTTTTTCGAGAATAGTTCATTTGATTTTCAATCGAACGGTCAGTTTCTTTTTGTTTATTTTTTTTTAAAGGGTTCCGAAACAGTAAAGGAACCCTCATGCTTTCGATTAGGCCGTCCGTCCGTCTGTATGTATCGCTCGGTTTTCCCATACTCAGATTTATTTAGCCATTTAGATGAAATTTTTTATACAGACGTAGAACCGACACCGATGGGTGCGCGGTCGGCACGTGGCTTCGGCGATCCCTTTTCTTGCGATGAGTGCTTGGATTGGTGACGACTTAGCCGTGCGCCGACTGGCGCGCCGCTAGGTCAGCGGGAGGCCAGATTCTCTGAGGCCTTGATTTCGGCACCGGAGTAAGTTACTTTCGTTAATACATCGGGGAATCAGACATTTTTTATTCCAGTAAAATAATAATTATTGATTGTTGTTCCATGCACGATAACCAGAACTCATGGGGAACTTTTCGCTGATCTACAAGCTTTAAATTCGGCACGAAGGAAGAAAAATGTTGGCTTCCTCATAGACGAAGGTTTGGCAAATTTAAAAGATTATGAGGAAGCAATGTGCAAGGTTCGACTTTGACCCTTGTTCTTAAATAAAATCGCCTAGATGGATTTTTTCCAAATTCTATACGGAACATCTTTCGATAATAGTGCGACTTTGTACCATATTTCGATCCGATATCTCAAAAATTGTGGAAGCTAGAGCGCGCACGACACTTTTTAACCAATTTCAAAATTGTCTAAAAAGAAATGCACTGCATCGATTTCGCTCAAATTTGGTACCAATGATCTTCCTAAAGGAGTGCAGCATTTGACTGAAATTGAGCTCGATATCTCGAAAATTGTGCGAGCTAGAAAAGAAAATCGATTTTTGAAGAATTTTGAGATCACGTAAAAACAAAAGAACTCCATGGATTTTTCCGAAAATAAAATCAAGCAAGGCGCCTGAAACCCTTCACATGTGTGATAAGTTTCAGCTTGATACCTCAAGCTGTTCTCAAGTTATGAACGTTAAACCAATGCTACATACATACATACATACTAGGCCGGCTTGAAAAAAAAACTTTTTTTTTTCTTTCAATCAAAATACATTTACGCCAAAGTATCTTCCATCAAGAGAATCGTGTCCAAAAATGAGCCCGATCGGAACATTTTTAGGGGTCACGCAAGATTTTTCTAGTTTTCCCATTTGATTAACATGGGAAGAACGAAAAGTTTCCATTCAAAAAATCGTAGCGCCGCCAATTTTATAGGTACATTGATCCGGTTAGTTCCATTTGAAAGCTCTTGAAAAACTGCTTAAAATGGCGTGCGGACCTTTGGGATCCCATTACAACTTCCATCAATAATTTTGTTGTTTCGTAACAAATTATCGACGGAAGTTGCAATCGGATTTGAAAGGTCCGCACGTAATTTTAAACGGGTTTTCAAGAGCTTTCAAATGGAACTAACCGAATCAATGTACCTATAAAATTGGCGGTGCTACGATTTTTTGAATTGAATCTTTTCGTTCTTCCCATGTTAATCAAATGGGAAAACTAGAAAAATCTTGGGCGACCCCTAAAAATGGTCCGATCGGGCTCATCTTTGGACACGATTTTCTTGATGGAAGATACTTTGGCGTGAATGTATTTTGATTGAAAGAAAAAAAAAGTTTTTTTTTCAAGCCGGCCTAATACATACACACACACACACACACACACATACATCCGGACATTTTTTCTGAATGTGGTTTTTAGATGTTTTGGGACATTCTGAACACGTTTTTATGAAAATCTCGAAAAAAAATTTTATCACGAAAACAAAGCTTCCTCTATGAGGAGCAAAACGACAAACTTTTAATTCCATGTAAAGAATTATTACTTATAATTGTTTTATTATTGATCACCAATACCTATATATTACTTTCTGTTGACTTGAAATCTTAGAATTCAGCACTAAGGAAGGTCTTATGGCACGAGTAGAGAAAAAATTCCAAAAATAAGAAATTGCCTAATTCCGTCTAATAATCTGTAACGGCCGCGATCCCCACCGGATCACGGGGTCAGGAACAAATAAGAAGTAGATCCCGCTATCGAAATTGGGGCAATAACAACCCAGTTTCATTGCCGTGATTTTGCGTACCGCGAAATATTCCAAGGAATTTTCGTTGAGTCGCCCGACGCACGTCGTCGGGATGGGACCGGGCTCCAAAATGCAACTCATCCGGCATCAACACCCATATCTCCGGTTTAACCGAATCGGTGGTAATAATAAGTTCGTAAATTCGAATTTGAACGTGAAAATATATTAATAACATTTTAAAAGGATTGATTGAACCGATATAATCGTGAAATTAAATATGAAATGAAGTGGAACATAACAATGCAACGTGATATAAAATGAAATATGAAATACAAAATGAACTGAAATAAACTGAATAATATGAAAGTGTATAACAATGTGATCATAAAATATATAAATGGACTGTGAATAATGAAATATTTGGATGGTTATGTAATATGGCTACTGGCACGATTAAGTAGAATGAATAAGCCCTCGATAAATCAAATATATAAAGGGACAGTAAATAATGAAAATATTTGGATGGTTATGTAATATGAAGACGGGCACGATTGAGGATAATGACAAGGACATGATGAATTGATCATACAATGAGAATATTGGAGAATGAATGGTAATGAGAATGAAATATGATGGAATGAATGGCGTGTGAATGATATAAATTTGATTACGTGTGCAAATAAATGTGAATAAAGATAATACGTTGTTTAAACCGAAATAAAGATAAAAAATAAAAGTCACCTTTATATTTATTTAACCCGTTGCGTGTGTAGCGCGGCTATAGCCGCGCCAACCGAAGTGGCCAAGAATGGGTAGCGCGGCTATAGCCGCATCTTCAAAAAAGTCGATTAAGACTTATTCGATCTTCCTGAAATGAGGTATCCGGAAGTTTTTTCGGCCTCTGAATTCGAAAATGATATCAGAATTCCAAAATTTAAGATGGCTGATAGAACATAGCGGATCAAAATCGCAAAATTGAGTGGATTTTCATGAAACTTGGTATCTACAAGGTTTTTTTTTGCTAAATCCGAATATGATGTCAAAATTTCGAAATTCAAAATGGTGGATCCAATATGGCGGATGAAAACTACAATATCGGTGGATTTTTATGAAACTTGTTATGTACAAGTATTTTATATCGCTGAATGCAAATATAATGTCGGAATTTCTAAATTCAAAATGGCGGATCCAATATAGCGGATCAAAATTACAATATCGGTGGATTTTCATGAAACTTGGTATCGACACGTTTTTCATATCGCTGAATCCAAATATGATGTAAAAATTTCGAAATTCAAAATAGCGGATCCAATATGGTGGATCGAAATTACAGTATCGGTGGATTTTCATGAAACTTGGTATCTATAATTTTTTTGTGTCGCTGAATCCAAATATAATGTAAAAATTTCGAAATTAAAAATGGCTGATCGAAACTACAAAAATGAGTGAATTTTCATCAAACTTCCTAGCTCAAAGTTTTTGGTATCGCTGAATCCGAATATGTCGAAATTTAGAAATTAAGAACACACCTTGAAGGCAATACTAAGTTTCACGGAAATGCATTCATTTTCATAATTTTGATCCGCCATATTGGATCCGCTATTTTGAATTTTGACATTTTGACATCATATTCGGATCCAGCGATACAAAGAACTTATTGATAGCAAGTTCCATGAAAATCCACCGATATTGTAATTTCGATCCACCATATTAGATCCGTCATTTTGAATTTTGAAGTTTCGATATCATTTTCGGATTCAGCAATACAAAAAACTTGTAGATACGAAGTTTCATGAAAATCCACCGATATTATAATTTTCATCCAAGGTATTGGAACCGCCATTTTGAATTTCGAAATGTTGACATCATATTCAGATTCAGTGATACAAATAACTTGTAGATACCAAGTTTCACGCTAATACATCCATTTTTGTAATTTTGATACGCCATATTGGATCCGCCATTTTGAATTTTGAAACTTCGACATCATTTTCCGATTCAGCGATACAAAAAACTTGTAGATACGAAGTTTCATGAAAATCCGATGACTTTTTTTTAACGCAATCTTGGCCACTTCTGTGTCCGCGGCTGTAGCCGAGTTGCACACTCAAGGGGTTAAATAATAAACCCCGAAATCGACCCTACTCCGGCTCAACCCAACATTGGACCATGATCCACAAGGTGGTTCGTTACAAATCATTATTTAATGTTGTCTCAACGTTGATCATCAGAAACCCATAGGTTACTTCAGTTGACGTAGAATCTCTTAATTTTGCACGAAGGAAGGTCTCCCATTTTATCTTCAGTTATCACAAGAAAAATTTAGTTAAGATGTGATACATCATTAAAATAGGAATTCGAATTGGTTAAAGTGACTACTTATTGAGTTTCACGATAACTTCGCGATACGGAACCCTGAGGCCGCGCTCCCTGCGATCCTTAAAGTGCTATAAATCGTGTTCGAGAACTTTTCGACTTCAGTCACGCGATCTATGCTTTCTAAGTCATTATCAGAGCACCCCCCTTCATATCTAAGCTATGGATGTAAAAAATTTGGGAAAATTCAAGAATGTAGCTTTCGATTTAGTTTTTTGTTATAGTTTATAACAAAAAGAGTAACAAAAATACAATAGTTTATAAAAAATTGACAAATAACTCTTTCATAAGCAAGCAAATTTTTTCGTAAAAGACGCACGTGGAATCCTCGCAATCACATACGAGCCCAACACGCTCCTGATCGATTTTTTACCTATTGGATCGAAAAAAAGATTTACAAGCGCGTTGGTCGAACGTTGATGCATTGTTAATGCATTATTTCTCGCCATTACTGCTTCTATCGCGATGGAAAAGTACGCGTCGCAAGAAAAGCAAAGATGGTCATACTTGGCGCGTTCTTGACGCTTATGACCGCGCCACAAGCCACAGGTAATAAACCAGCCATTCTATACGGCCGGATTTACCTGCGGTAGCGTCCGGACCCAGCGTCCGCGACACCGGGTGCTATTAACTGTGAAACTCGTAATTTACTTCCACCCCAGCACGATATTCTATTCATGTTTGCAGCCCAAGCAGTCGAACATTGCAGGCGTACGTTGCCGGGATTGTTTCTCGAGCACTTGGTAAACGATTATCGTCGGTGTCATGAAAGGTTGAGACTTTGACGTCTGCTTCATCGCATAATGACTTGAGAAAATTGCGTAACCGATTGCCTAGTGAAAAAAGTTGAGTTATTAAAAACGAATTCGCGCTTCCATAGAAGAGCGTATATAATGTATAGTCTACGTTGTCGATTAATCAAGACTCGTAGGAATACCTATATATCTTAGTACAATACTATATATTCCTGGAAATTTCGGCAACTTCGGACAGTTGGGTCAACATTTTTGCCCCCAAATTTTTTACATCAATATGTGTCGAAAATAAAGAGACCCGTATTTCGGCGTTTTTTATTTTTAGCCCCCGCTTTTGAGATACAGTCAAATGAAGTATTTGAACTATCGACCATACTGGGCCATTCAAATCGATATATCTCAGGAACGGTTAGTGATAACTTGAAAAACCAAGGGTGTTTTGCTTCCTCATAAAGAAAGCTTTGTGACGGTCCAAACATTTTTTTTCGAGATTTTGATATCAGTAGGTTCAGAATGTCCTAAAACATCCAGAAAACACATTTGGAGAAAATGTACGGATATATGTATGTATATGTGTGTGCGTGTGTGTGTGCAACGCTTTTCACTGCAATTCAACATTTATGAATAGCGCTCTGAAGCTATAAAAATGAAATCCGAGGTAGGGCCCCCCCCCCTTCCCCATGTTTGGAGAAAATTATGCTGCAGTCGCATCTCGAGAGAGGCCGGTAAGACAGGTAAATGTACTTGTCTCGAGACGCTACCGCGTCTCTCGATATCCGTAGTTAGAACGCAACAGAAAGTTTAAAATTAAAGCAGACTAGCCCAAAATAAATAATGAAAAAAACTTTGGCTTCACTTTTTAATAGTTTCAACCGCTGAGAAATGCTGAAAGAATATCTACAACATTTTTGAATTTATTTTCTTTTATATAAATCAGACAGCCTCATCCAGCAAGTTGCTCGTGCAACTTTGAACCCGTTTTTACTTGAAACCGCCGCTCTAGAAACGATGTGGACTCCAAAAAAACAAATCCTAAGATAGTCGCAAATTCAAAGTTGTTGATGTTCATCTCTATAGCACGACAAAAATAAATTTAATCGTAGTAATCAATTTCAAATTCAAACCAAAAACTGTCGGGAAACAAATAAAATTCGACATTTTTTATTTGAAATCGGCGCCATTTTGTTAAAAAGAGCAGAAGCGTTCGCAGCGTCATATAGCGATACGATGTCTAAATGATGATCGCAGTCATTTTTTCCTGCCAATCCGTGGACAAATTGTCTTGCTCACGACAATAACCTTTTTGGAGCGCAATTGTCGACAGCATGTGTAATGAATGGTACTCCGAAAAAGCACTATTTCCTACTAAATGGTGCTCCGAAAAAGCATCATTTAGTAAAAAAAATACACCATATAGAAAAAAAAATGTCATCGAGAAGAAACTCCCATCGTTACCATGCAAGTATAAATGCATTGAATGCAGGGAAATCCCGACTCCGTTCTCCATTGTGTCCCGGGGAAGCAAAAAAATTACAAAAAACGGCTGATTTTTCAACCGTCGACCTAGTTCGACCCATAAACAAACCAAATTCACTTAACTAGCTTCGTGAATATAACATTATTTCTCTGAAATAACTTTAAACAAAATTCAATTTAAGGAAACGAAATTTATTGAATCTTTATTTCAAAAAATGAGGACTCGATGCAATTCAGTAAGCCTGCGTTTGGTCCCAATTTTTCAAAATCTGTAGTTGTCTGTGGGGATTCCCATGAGTGAGCATTGCATATCGACAGTGCCGTTGTATGCAATTGTGACAGGTGGTGATCGTTATGCTTTTCCAAGTCAGGTCCGTGAAACCAAAACGTCGAGGATTATAAAGGGTCGAGGATCATGCTTAGCCGTGTTTGAGGACTAATGACGGCCGAGTTAATCTGGGATACCAGTGTCTGAACTTGAAAGTATCACCTCTTTTGTCTCCTTCGGTTTGTTCATATCCGCGCCATAAACATGACTCCGACAGCTTATCGGTTTACCTTATGCATAAGTTTTTCCTCCGAGCCGTAATAATTGCAGCCTCGAGTAGAATAATGGTAGCTATGGTGGTAGGTATAACGGTAGGAGTATACAATAAGGGAAACAGGCATTTGCTTTAAATTGTACTTGGAATATTTTCCAGGGGAAGCGCAGAAATGGCTTGCCAATATCGGGATACTCGGTTGATGTAAGACTCCAAAAAAGCTGCGTCGGCCACAGTCGGCTTTGTCTATGTCGTACAATGTGCTGTTATCGTTGCAATTGAAATAATGCGGCAATCGCGACGGACAACTCGTATGTCGCGACCAATTTAGCGTGGTCCCTTCGAGAATAATGTCTTTGGAAGGTAATGAAACGATTAGTTCCCATTGTTGTCGTAGTGTGAAGAGTCGCTAGAAGGTATGGACGCCTCGGCGTGGACTCCATTGGGCATCACGCAGAGCTTCAAGACCAGCTTTCCCTTTAAATTTCTCAATGGCTGAAGGAATTACCTCACACGAACGCAAATCGTCCTGCTCGTCTCGAGCTTCCACAGTGCCTCGCAGAATAATTTTGTTAGCTTGGGAGTGGAAATAATAGTGCAATCTATTATTTCGAATCGCGAGAAAGAAATAATCGTACCAGAGGAATCCGCCATAATCAACTGCACAGAACGAAAATTTCTTCAAAAACATTTTTTTTTTTGCTACATATTATTTCCTTGTATGTTATTAAAATAAACCTCTTTCAGGCATTACTCGATCCATTTGACGATATTCAATTAATTTACAGCACGCATCGATTATGATGGATCAAAGTTAGCCAGTCCGAACGCTGAGCCGCGCTTGCCTCTCGATGTCCCGTGATGCCCAGTGATGCCCCGCAGCCCCAACTGTTATTAAATGCGCTCGAACGGTCACATCCGTGTTTGAGTGTGCCACCCGATGTAGACGTCCCACCACCCCCTCTTGAAAATTCCGGACGTACCACCACTCCCTTCTCCCTTTTGAAATTCGGGACCTCCCACTATTCACTACTCTTCTGGTATGACACATCACCCAAACACGATTTGATGCTCGGTCGGTAAAAAAAACCTGTAATATATATTTTCCGCAGAGATGAGTAGGGAGATTGATACAGCGGCCTATTCTCTGGGGGTAAAACTACTTCTCATTCGTCGAAAATTCCCGACATCCCACCACTGTCAAGTAAGTGGCGGCGTGGTGGGGCGTCGGGAATTTTCAAGGGAGTGGGGAGAACGTCGTTCAAGTTGTGGTGGGGCGTCTTTAACGGGTGGCACACTCAGGAACGGATTCGACCGTTCGAGCGCCTTTAATAACAGCTGGGGCTGCGCGACATCGAGAGGCAAACGAGGTTCAGCGTTCGGACTGGCTAAGTTTGACCCACCATAATCGATGCGTGCTGTGAAATACTTGAATGTCGTCAAATGGATCAAGTAATGCCTAAAAAAGGTTGATTTTAATAAGATATAGGGAAATAATATGTAGCAAAAAATGTTTTTAAAAAAAATTTCTTTCTCGGGATTAAAAATAATAGATTGCACTATCTGGGTTATTTCGGGGAAAACCGTTCACGAATAATAAATTTAAAAAATATTGATAGCATCCGATTCGAGCTGCCGTGATAGCTACAGTGGTAGCGTGCTTGCGTGGGAACTGAAAATTTGTAGGTTCAAGTCCCGAAGGTAATTTTTTTTTTCCGAAATGTTAATCATACAATCATCTGGAGAAATCCGATTAAATGTTTATTCCCTGACATTTGATTTTTCTTTCAAGTCAAAAACTTTGTTTGGGCATTTTCCTTCCTTCGTCTCCGAAAATAGTTCTTTATTCGTTCAAGGTTTCTAGCAAGAATTTATGTTGTTAAATTACGGTCTGACCCCGTGTCTTGAATAAAAATTATACGTTCAATATGAAATCTAACTAATTTTCGGCTCAAAACGGCACAATGCAACACAGGAATGATTGTAATTTGTCTTTGATACAATCGTAATAATTGAACATAACATACAATATTGTGTAAACGGGGAGCAAATGTATATTACGTTTAATTATTTTGATAACTAAAAAAATGAATACTCACCACGAACCTTGAACGAATAGAGTACGATTTACGGAAACAAATACGAATAAATGAGCAAAAAAGTCTTTTTATTGGAAAAATCCGCCCACTTCTGCCCCGGCTGGTCTTCAATTTGAATGAAATTTTTTTCTGAAAGTACTCCTCAAGTTCCTCTGTAGAAAGTGGTATAAGTGGTGTCTATTATTTTTCATTGAATTTCAAAGATTATTAAATTTGGAAAACTCGCACAGTATATCCGACGGGGAAAATTCAGACTTAATCGCCCCACGTCAAAATCTGCACTTTGAACTATCGGGAAACAATATAAAAAAATTGGGAGGCCTATGGTTAGTGCCCATGGTAAGCAATGCCTATGGCTATTAATCCCTACAGCTATTTATGTTTATTTTGTGTGACTCTTTACGAGCCGCGCAAGTAACTTCTCGATTTGCTAGTAAAATTTTTAAATTATGTTTTCTTCAGAAAACTAAAAAACGATACCAAATTGGACAACAATCGAATCAGCTCTAAGTTAGAGCAGAACACATCGATTCCATTATCGATCAGTCTGTACGTACGTGCGTACAGACACACACACGCACACACACGCGTGCGCCACGCGCATTTCCAAGGAAATGCAGGTGGCGTCCACTTTCTGCATAATTACCAAAAAAACTTTTGAGAGTTGAGAAGTTACTCAAAATCGCATTTGAAATATAAAAGTCGATTTTTCGCAAAATTGTATTTTTAAAAATTTTTGAAAGTATTTTTCTCGAAAAGCTGAGAAAATTTCACGTAATATATGCAGAAATAAAATTGGGACCTCTGTTATGACTCGTTGAATCACCAAATGTATGACAAAACAACTAAAACCTCAATTTATATTTTTTTATTTTCAAATGAATCGTATTGATGTTTCTATTACAATTGCACAGTGACGTAAAACCGTGTTCGCCATAAATACATGAAAACCATATGATCAAAGATGAAACTTAGAGTCATGTGGTGACGCTGTCAGTTTCGCAAGTGCACCATCTACAACTTAAGGGTGAGGTCAGATTAGTTCGTTATTGAAAAAGGATATTATTGATAATTTTTTTGACGATACAGTTGATATACATTTATTTCTATAATGACTACTCAATAACGTAACGTTAGAAGAATATTCTTAAAAATTTTTATTAACCTCTATGATCAATTTTTCATTTACAAAATTCAGAATGTTGCCACTTCAAAATACGATAAAATAAAATAAAACGACGTCATTATATACCTGCAGAAACTTATCAACTAATCAAATCATTTTGGTTTCTTGATCTCAGTATTATGAATCATTTCAAAATGAGAAAACATAAATTAAGGTTTTAGATGTTTTGTCACACATTTGGTGATTCAACGAGTTATTAACGAGGTTCCGATTTAATTTTTACATATATTAGGTACGTAAAAATTTTTCAGCTTTTCGAGAAAAATACTTGAAACATTTTTTTAAATATACTTTTGCGAAATATTGACTTTGATGTTTCAAATGCGATTTTAAGTAATTCTTCGGGTCCCAAAAAAGTTTTTGTATTTTTTTTCGAAAAGCTGAGTTTTTTTTCCATAGAAGATAGGTGGTCGACTCAAATTTTTTTTTCTATCAAAACACTTTGAGAAATTAATAAAAACAAGAAAAACATAAAAAACTCAGAGAATTACCCATACAACTACAGCAACAATAACGAAGGGAAAAATCCAAGAAAAACTCAGAGTTCTTTTATCAATGGGGGCTTCCGTTTCTCAAAGTTACAAACAGATCGCTGCTATCGACGGCCAAAACCGGTACTTGAATTGGTGGACTTGCTCATATATATATGGGGCATTCCATGGCATTCCGGGTAGTCGCATACCCTTGACTCAAAATTTTTGCCCCACGATTTTTTCCATTAATCTACATTGAAAATGAAGAGACACGTGTTTCGGGGTTTGCCGTTTTCAGCGCCCGCTAATGAGATGCAGTAGATTGAAGGTTTCCAATTATTGACGATATTTCGAATTTCAAATCGATATATCTCGACAACCGCCAATAATAATTTAAAAAACCAAGGGAGCTTTTTCTTTTGTCTTTACACGGTCTATGCAATGAAAATAAGTACAATTATGTTGCACTGTTTGAACTGTTATTAATTAACAATTAATCGATTAAACATTGAATATCTCAAAGAAACACCTATTTGATTTTTCTTATTTTTTTTTCCTAAATTCTATGAATAAAAACGAAACGATTGAGACCAGTCTCTATTTGGCTATGGACTTAGTTTAGAAGTTACAGATTTTTTTGTGATAAAAAACACGTTTAATTCGGTTCATTCCTCAGCGATAATTCATATTGCACCGGGAACTATTGGCCGCTCGTTGTAACGAACATAGTAACATATATACGCATAGATAAGCATATATTAGTTTACAGATATGAGTATATGGGGGATTCCACGGTGAAACCGGAAGCTGCATACCGTCGAATCAACATTTTTGACCCACGATTTTTTATGTTGATATACGTCGAAAATGAAGAGACAGGTGTTTCGGGGTTTGACGTTTTTAGAGCCCGTTATTGAGATGCAATGGAATTAAGTTTTTCAATTATTGACGATATTCGGTATTTCAAATCGATATATCTCAACAACGGCCAATGATGAATTAAAAAACCAGGTAAGCTTTTTTTGTCTTCACACGGTCTTTGCGATAAAGATATGTACAATTATGTTACACCGTTTGAACTATTATTATAATGATTAAACGTGTTTTTCATGACGAAAAAAGCTGTAACTCCTAAATGAAGCCAACGGAAAAATTGAGCGGGGTCTTTTTGTTTTTATTCAAGAAGTAAAACAGAAGAAAATAAAATGGCTGTTTTTCGAGATATTCAATATTTAGACGATTAATTGTTACTTAATAATAGTTCAAACGGTGTAACATAATTGTACATATCTTTATCGCAAAGACCGTGTGAAGACAAAAAAAAGCTTACCTGGTTTTTTAATTTATCATTGGCCGTTGTTGAGATATATCGATTTGAAATACCGAATCTCGTCAATAATTGAAAAACTTAATTCCATTGCATCTCAATAACGGGCTCTAAAAACGTCAAACCCCGAAACACCTGTCTCTTCATTTTCGACGTATGTCAACATAAAAAATCGTGGGTCAAAAATGTTGATTCGACGGTATGCAGCTTCCGGTTTCACCGTGGAATCCCCCATATACTCATATCTGTAAACTAATATATGCTTATCTATGCGTATATATGTTACTATGTTCGTTACAACGAGCGGCCAATAGTTCCCGGTGCAATATGAATTATCGCTGAGAAATGAACCGAATTAAACGTGTTTTTTATCACAAAAAAATCTGTAACTTCTAAACTAAGTCCATAGCCAAATAGAGACTGGTCTCAATCGTTTCGTTTTTATTCATAGAATTTAGGAAAAAAAAATAAGAAAAATCAAATAGGTGTTTCTTTGAGATATTCAATGTTTAATCGATTAATTGTTAATTAATAACAGTTCAAACAGTGCAACATAATTGTACTTATTTTCATTGCATAGACCGTGTAAAGACAAAAGAAAAAGCTCCCTTGGTTTTTTTAATTATTATTGGCGGTTGTCGAGATATATCGATTTGAAATTCGAAATATCGTCAATAATTGGAAACCTTCAATCTACTGCATCTCATTAGCGGGCGCTGAAAACGGCAAACCCCGAAACACGTGTCTCTTCATTTTCGATGTAGATTAATGGAAAAAATCGTGGGGCAAAAATTTTGAGTCAAGGGTACGCGACTACCCGGAATGCCATGGAATGCCCCATATATAGTTAAATAGAAGAAAAAATTTACTTACTTTTTAAAAACTTTTTTTTTCAATTTCTTAAACGGAAATTAAAGTTTAGCCACCTTGAACTTTTTGGGCCGACGCTTCGTTCGGAAGTTATAGCTTTTACTCGACATAAATAACCCGTAAATATTTACCCGGTTGTCAAGAAAAAACCTATAACTTTAGAACGGAGCGTCGACACAAGTCTGGCTGGTTGTCAACATTTTCGTTTTCGTTCAAGGAATTTGAAGAAAAATAAATTTCAATAATTGGGGATATTTTTTTTTTCATGTAATCTTTGACTACTAAAACATGTATATTTACGGGTTTTTTATAACAAAAAAAGCTATAACCTTCGAAAGAAGCCTCAGCCCAAGTTCGGCAGGGTTTCAAAATTTTTGTTTTCGTTAAAGGTATTGGGAAAAAAATAAATTTCAATAATTAAGAATACGTTTCTTTCATGCAATTTCTTACAAATAGCATACGTATATTTACGGGTTTTTTATGACAAAAAAAGCTATAGCTTCCGAACGAAGCGTCGGCCCAAATAGTTCAAGGTGGCTGAAGTTTTCTATTCCGTTTAATTGAAAAAAATTTTTTTTTTTGAATTAAGGGTACATTTTTTGTCCTATTTCACTTTCAATTTTAAATCGCTTATGAGTAATTGTTGAATTTGTGCAACATAATCGTAAATGTTTTCATTGTATAGAGCGTTCAAGAACACCCGTGGTTCTTTAAGTCATCACTAACCGTTGCTGAGGTAATTCGATTTGAATGACGGAGCATGGTCGATAGTCCAAAAAATTCGTTTGACTGTAGTCAAGCAGGGGCTCAAAATAAAAAACGCTGAAATTCGGCTCTTTTCATTTTCGATATATATTGATGTAAGAAATTCGGGGGCAAAAATGTTGACCCAACTGTCCTCAGCTGCGGAAACCTCCCGAAAGACCCGATTGACTGGACCTGTAAATTTGAGCTCTCTATCTTAACACTAAGGGACGCCTGAAAAGTGTTGAATATTTTTTTATCGACGTTTGAAATTTTTTTTTCCTATTTAAACAATATAAAGTTGAGCTCAAAAAGAACTCGTTTTTCAAATTTAAGCTCTCCATCATGATATAGTGATAAAGCGTGTCCGTGAATTTTCTTTTTTCACTTTTTTGTTAACTTTTTTTTTTAATTTTTCCTAGTTGCAAAATTTAGTAGTGACCTCAAAGAATCAAGATCTTTCAAATTTTAGCGCTTTATCTTAATATTAAGGCGTACCTGTCAACTTTTTTTAAAATTATTATATAATTTATTTGTATTAAAAAAAAATGTATTCCACTTGAAAAATCTTAAGTTGACATCGTAAGAAGAAGATCCTCCAAATTTCAGCTCTCAATGTCAATAGTGAGGCGTACCCGTGAATTTTTCATTTAATTTCATTACTTATTTTTCTTTCATTTTCATTCTTTCATTTAGAGGACTTTAATTTTACGAGATTAACGTTCGATTGCCGAAGAAGCATCGAAACTGACTGAGAGCCGATTTCAGAAAAAAAACATTTTCTGTGAGGCCGTGGACATTTTGTTTCGGCTAGTAGAAATATATAAAGGATGTGAAGTTTGAAATGATAATTCAAATTCATTTATTTATTAATAAAGAATGATTTTTTTTGTATTTTGAAAAAAAACTTTTGATCATGACATGAAAATTAAAACAGAATATTAAAACAGTAATTCTTTATTTTATACACTACCGGAGAACATTATCAGGCCACAAACGTGCTCGTAAAAATCACTGGTTTTTGAACGTCGACATCTTTCAAATGAAAAACGCTAAGAAATTTCTGCAAGCACTATTGAAAAGCTTATGGATGTTTGAATTTATTAATATTAAAAAGAATATATTTCCATCATTAAGGATTATTCCCAAATTTTCTATCTTGATTTTGACTTATAGAGAAACTTAATTTTTTCTTATTTAAAATTTCTCACGCCTCACTTCTACATTTGTATCTTTAATTTAAGCCCAAGAACCACGAAAAATCTTAGCTGGTTCTTGAGTTATCATAAAGATTGTGCAAACGTGAGTGAATTGTGTTCTCTTGAGAAGGCAGGAGTGCTGTGAGTTATACCTGATATGAAAATATCAATGGACTCGATTATTTATAAGCTTTTCATCGGTCAGACTTAATTTTCAAAGGTTTGTGTTCAATACAAAATAATATTTGCAATAATCGTTTATCTCGGAAATTTTACATAAATATACGCCATCAATGGAGATTTATTTTTTCGATAATATGCTAAACAATTTAGTTCAAAAATATAAATTTCACCGAATACGCGATATAATTATAACCAGAATGAGTTAGAAATAAATGCAAAAACATCGATGTACGGAGACACTGTAAAGGGAAATACATCAACGCTCGATCATCGTTGCGCGGCAAGCCAAGAACGCTTGTCGAAACGAGATATTCACGGCGGCGTCGAAAATCCTTCCCTCTACTACAATACATCCTAGCCAGCCTTCCTGTACGTGCACTCACACACACCACTCCGAGCTATGCCTGTACGCAAGCGGTTCAATGCGGCCGAGAATTTGCTTTAGGCTACCCGGTATACGCTAAACGAGCAAAAACGACGGCGTCTTTTCCACGTCGACCACGAGGCGTCGCCTATGCACGACCAACGAATGAGAAGCAGCCGGAATGGCCGATATACGGCTCTGTATCAATCTCCCTACTCATCTCTGGTGAAAGAGCACGAAGAAGTCCGTCGAATCATCTCGGTATCTGTCCCGAAGATCCCATGAAGTTTCGTTTTTCAATGTCGTCACCGAGAAGCGCCAGTGTAGCATGAGTAGAAATGAGGCGCGGATTGTGCAGTTTAGCCGCCACGACTGAATCGTAGTTTTACATTTCGCCACACCACGACCAAGGCGTTCGCTCACGCTCATTCGCGTGCGCGCCCGCGCATTCCAAGTGATGCGCTACTTAGCTTGGTTGGACACCGTCGGCCAGCAGATTTACGGATCGGTTTTACCGAATCCTATTGGATATTCGTGCGATGATCGATGCATATCACATTTGTCACATTGTTAAGCGGAAACTCGAACATCCAGAAGCGTCTCCGTCGTCTCCGTCGACGAAAATGACTTGGCCCAAACGTCGCCGATGTATAATACCGAACAGAAATCCG